>CAEGAE010035901.1:0-76794 GCA_903067095.1 Girardinus metallicus | reverse complement strand
GGGGCGGGGGGGCGGCGGGGGCGCCGCCCCGGGGGGGGGGGGGCGGGGGGGAAGGGGGGGGGGGGGGGGGGGGGGGGGGGGGGGGGGGGGGGGGGGGGGGGGGGGGGGGGGGGGTAGATGGCAAGAGATTGTGAGAGGGAGTGGGAGTGGGAGAGGGAGAATGACAGAGAAAAACAAGAAGAATGTTGGGTCGTGTGCAAGAGCGAGGGGAGAGTGGGCAGCAGGACGAGGAGAGGAAGCAACAGAGTGGTGAAGGAGGAGGGCAGTGATGGAGGCGACAAGATTAAGGAACGGGTATGTGTGTGTGTGGGGTGAAGGATGATAGAAAACAAGACAGAAACGGGAAGGAGATTAGAAGTGTGTGTGCGTGTGTGAATGTACGCAGAAATGCATTGAAGGGAACATCAGTGCCGGCGTCCCGTCCGCTCTTCTTTCTGCTTCACTCTGCTGTCATTAGCCAGCATCTCTGCAGCAGCAATTATCTTCACAACATCGTGTGTGTGTGTTGGCGTGTCCATGAATGTGTGTGTAAATTAATTAGGAGAGAGAAAATGAAGGGAGATGAAGGAAAAAGGGAAAGGTGATCAGTTCTCTCATCAAGCACTGACAAAAAGCAGGCCACACACACCCTAACAAACACTCTCCCTTTGGAGATAGTGTGTGTTTACATCCAAACAAGCTGGTAATGATTTGATTTGTCCATCGACAATGTCTTCTTTTTTTTTATGGTGTATGACTGGGTGCCTGGATTCATTCACGCAGCCATGTGTGTGAGTAGGTGTGTTTCTCACTTCGTACGGGATTGTTTAGTGAGTCAGTGTGAATGCGTGTCTGTGGAGGTGGTTGGCACCAGTGGAAGTAGTAGTAGTGGCCCCAGTCAGTTTAATGCAAGCTTTCATTGCTTTTCGCCTACTTTTCTTAGACGGTGATAAAAGCCTACGTGTGTTTGTCTCGATGATTCGGCGCCGCACAAGCCGAGCAGTTCCAGTGCCCCATTGTGGCTCAGTGATTCACGTTTTCTTCCTCCAGGTTTCCACCTGGCCACTGGAGCGATGCGCTGATCCAACCTGACACCTGTCTGGTTGGATGGCCGGCAATGGGCCTCACACGCCTCCATTTGAACCACCACGCATCCATGCATAAACACACAGTTGCATTAAAGCCATCATTCAAACACATGCGGACGGAAGGTGCAGTCAAACACTGAAGGTTAAGGTACGTAAATGGATAAGAGTGCGAGGAGAATCACAAAACCAACAAACATAAATCCATGAATGCCTATTTTGTTTTCTATGGCTTCACACAGCTCATGCAATTTCGGCATCAACTTGATCGTCGAGCCTCAAAAACCCGGCAAAACGCTCGTGTATTCTGTGAAAGAGTCGCCCCATGATGTGTGCAAATGTGTCACAGTTTATCTTGTACCCAAAAGGCGAAAACCCACAGTGATTCACCGCATGTTGAACTGAGTATATGTTATTTATAATATCTGGCATGACTTGGGTGTAAAAATATTGTGGATCGAGACACAATTAAAAAGTTGATTCAGCTTTTCACAAATTAATTGAACACGGAGGATAGTTACTTCTACATAGGTTGGCTAGGATTACTTTTTCCCCCTCAATAAAATCATGGACTGAAAAACAGCATTTTGTATAAATGTAGTGATCTGAAACGTTTAAGTGAGGAAAATCGAAGAAAAACAAAAACACAAGAACTCTGTAAGAGGGTAAATGGTTTTTTGCTATCACTGTAGACAAGCAATCAACAAAACTGAAGCACTGGCATTTGTGCTCATTATTTACCAGACTTTCATCTCAGGTCGCCATTATTACCATTACTAGCCCAACGGAGGACAACACCAGCAGATGCTTTCACAGATTCATAATGAGTCATTCCTTTGATACCTCTAAAAGCACTGTCAAAGTAAAATCGGTGAAATTAAACAATTCACAATGTGGCCCTTCAACATCTTAGCTTTCTCTTGTTTCCCATAGCTCTGTCACTTATGTTTTTTTATATGTGTTTTTGTGTAAATAATTCTCCTTGTCTGTTGATGCAGAGTTGAATCTCCCCATCTCAAAGCATGTGGGTGTTTGGGAAAGCGTAGAAGACGGCGCCGCAGCACACAGCACATTTGACAAGCGTATAATTACAACGTCTGTGTGTGTGTGCGTGCGCGCGCGCTTGCAGGTTGTTAACAGTCCATATGCAG
This sequence comes from Girardinus metallicus, assembly GCA_903067095.1. Lineage (NCBI taxonomy): Eukaryota > Metazoa > Chordata > Actinopteri > Cyprinodontiformes > Poeciliidae > Girardinus > Girardinus metallicus. Next base: position 74,579 of record CAEGAE010035901.1, on the reverse strand, counting down.
TAACATCATGTTTTATTTATGATCCAGCCACCGCGTGCGTAGGGGATACAACCATGCACGTCATCAAAGATTTAGCACATGCTAGATTTTTCATGGGTGCATCATTTCCTGAGCGCTAGGGTTAATAAAAAGCTTAAGTGCTTCTCAAAGACGACACCTATTTTTGTTAATTACGCTAAGATTCACATGAGGTTAAATGGTGTATAATCAGAATTCACACCCATGCATAATGCAGACGTACAGTGTGATGCAGAATAGGCTGAAGACAAGGCAGCTAGCGGAGCATGAGCATAACAGATGTTTTTCTACGAAGTGTACTGTTCAGGGCGGATTGTTGGTTGGGCAAATGCTTGCATCTAACTTGTTGCTGGCTGGGAAGCAGCTGATTTGCTAAGAGCTTGCATTACAGTTGACAGTTGTACTCTTTCAAAGTCAGTTTCAGTGTAAAGAGGAGGAAAAACCACTGCTCCAAGAATGGGGATTGGCTGTCAGTGGGACGGACTGGCCAGGAGCTGAGCTACTGGGCTGACGAACAAGAGTATTTAAGGAAAACTATTCCAAAGAAGCAGTGGTGCAACAGAGATGACAGGCCAAAGCAGAAAAGCCTACAGCGACAAATGAGCATAGGAAGAGACTGGGGAAGAAAAAAAAAACATAATGAGGCAAAATGGTTTGGTTTGAAATGCAGAAACTGGCGATAACAGAGCCTTCAGGCTGGCAGAGAGGAAGCAGTATGAATGAGTTGCTGAAGAGGCCTTGATTGTAGAATTTTTTGCCACAGGTGGGATTCGGCTCAGACTCCAACACACCTGTTTCCACTTCTGCAATTACCCGAACCAGCAAACGCTAAACCCACAGGAAAATGGCTGCATAAACATCCATATTTGAAATGTGCAATTTTAGGGAAATAACTCTTATTACTCAGGAAATGCTGTGCCTTGCAGAAACATGCAGGCACCTTTAGCTTTTCCCCATTTTGTTGCATAACAACCTTCAATGTACAGCAATAGGACTTTATTTTTAAGGCTTCTAGTAGGTGTTCTTCGAGGCTTGCGCTCTATCAGCTCCATCAATCTGTCTCTATAACATGTTTCACAATCACTGCTGAAAACAACTTTTCGCTAGCATGTTGTGTGTGTTCCTTCCCGTTCTTAATGGTGATGATGAGTGTTGCGCACCAGACTTAGTTATTACTTAATTCTGCAACGTGTTATCTAGTCCTGCTGAAGCTGTTCAACCACACGTCATTGGACTAATTAATGTAGAATTTTACTTTTCCTTTTTCAGTTTAAATTTTTCATTGCACAATGGTTGTAGAGACTGAGTGTGGTATCAGCGGTTTTAATCCAACCCCCATGTCCAGCCTCAACTTGTCTCGACAAGGTTTCCCCCTTCACAATCCCCCATATGGGCTGTAGTGGCGGTGCAGCAGCTGTCATCCTGTATTCCCCTCTCATGTTCGCTCATTTCCCACACCATGACTCCAATTTTATGATTCAGGGATCTGGCTGTGGTTTCAGTGGTTTGTGTGAGTTCAAGCTCACAGAAGCGACAGGAGCGAACTGATTTGCTTGTTTTCGGCCGGTACGACGTTCAACACAAACCGCCAATGGAGATGGGAGTGAACTTGAATAGATGCAGACGCACAGATAAGACTTCTGTTTAAGGCTGGATACAGAGTTTTTGCAACAGCACAATAAATATGCTTTAAGTTACACCTTCTGAAATGAATTCTGTTTTTGTTCTTCTCTGTCCAAGTCTCACCTTTTTGCTCTGTCAAGATTACCACGTTCGGGTCCCAGAAAAAGTATTTATTATTTCTCCAGCTCCTCTGGATGCAACAGCTGTAGATGCACTACTTTTAACAATACAGGTTCCTTGGCAACAGTGTGCTAATGACGCCTTGTTGCTCCGTCTTTCTGATGCTCGTTGTTTGGGTTGTCATAGAGGCTCCTTTCAGCCTGGGACGTGATGAGGCACTCATCAGTCACCACGAAAACATAAACACAGCACCACACACTTTCTATTTGAGTATTTTTAAAAGCAATTGTCAAAGAACATGTTGCAGCGGGAGTGAAATATTTGTGACTATCCGACTTCTGGGTGGACCTCGGTTTACCCTGAAGTATTGTGACTTTTAATGGTGAAGACCTCTTATTGAATCGGACACTCAAGCAAGTCCCTCTTTCTCATTACATAGGACCCTCGAGCAACTCTGGCCATTTGGGTGTCAGAGGTGAACTCACCATCTGGAGCTGCACTCAGTCTCCTTGTTAAAGTTAGATCCAGCAGCATCCATTCAGAATGTCCCAAGACTTTTGGAGGGGTGGATGTTGGCTGCAGGCTACAGCAGTGAGCAGGTGGGGGTCATGAGTTCCCCCCACATCTCCGCGAATCAATTTTGCCATGTACACCTGCCATCTTCAGTTTGAGTCAGTGGCAAGTTCCAGTACAGAAAAACAGTGACAAGTTGATTTTCGCAGGGTAAACTATGGGTAAATTTGTCCAAAAATCAAAACTAAAGATGAAGGTGCATTTGTTGCGGGTGGGAACAGATGAGAAATAGTCACAATTACCAGATTTTGGTATACTTTTGTGATGAACAAAAGGTTTCTTCGCATGATGGGACCACAAACCTAATTTGTTAGCAACTTTGTGGCCTCTAAGGCATGGTCAAGGTCTTTCAGTCACCGTTATGAAACTCAAAGGCCAAGGATCTAAATCATGCATGTCACCAATCTGCTTAAATAATTTCTGAAGGCTATTAAAGTCCATATTGATTATAATTCAACACTTCTGTGTACAGCACATTCATATTTGAAGGCATTCTTCACATTCGTCACACGGAAGGATCTTCGAGTAAGGCCACAAAAGTTCTAGTCAAGATATTTTCTGTATTGTTGTAAACATATTGTATAGATAGTCAGTTTGGAACACCATCACTTAGCAGTTTTCAGTATTAGCACACACTAAAAGCAACCTTTGTACCCAGTTTTCGCCTGGCTGTCAGTCCCTGTTGAGTGATCCAACTTGAGCGTCACTCAGGGACACGCAGCAGTAGCTCCTGCCAGAGCTAATTAGACCCACGAAGGAGGAGGTTAGTGAATTTCGAAGCCAATGGAAAAACATTTTGGGAAAAAAAAAACCATCATATTTGAGTTTCAAAAGCCAAAATGGATGCATAATATTCAGTTTGGCAAGGAACAAATATTTTCCCATCCCTTGATATTTTTTTTCTTTCTTACATCCGCATACTTATGCTTTGTAGGATTACTTGATACATGTTCAACTAGGCGGAAAATTAAGACTAACTACATGATTAGATATGAAACTCCTTAGTGGCAATCCTTTGTTTTCATAGCGATGAGCTATATCAGGCTCTGTTTGTGCTTGCCTTGTGCCTGCCATTCATCAACCCTCAGAGAGAAAGAGAGCGGGGAAACGCGATCAGATGGTAATAATTGTTACATTTCCCAAATCCAAGCACATCCATCAATCCATTTGAATCCACTTGTTCAGCAATGTGACCCCAGTCTGGAGCCAGATCTGCAGAGGGTTGCAGTTTTCCCTTCCCCTCCGCCACCCTGTTCATTCCACGGCCTCTGCAGTGCCAGGCGGGATCAATCAGGCCCTGCTGAGGCAGGTTAGAGGAACTGAGGTTGAGCTCAACCCTGTAGGTTTGCTGCCAGACAATGACGGTAAGTGGAGCGGACAGCTTCGGCCTGCCTCCGCTCTCCTGGCGACCAACCTGGACCAGACCGGACAGCTGGGGGATGGTGGGGGTGGGTGGAACAGAGATGAGCAGCAAAGTGATGATGGTCCGCATGTACGTGTGGATGCATATGCGAGTGCCATCTCCAAGGGGAGAGAGCATGAATTTGCATGTGTTTTGTCGGCGGGCCGACTGCGGTGTGTGTGACAGAGGTCGCGACCTTGAGTGATGCACTCTGAGATGCGGTGTGTGCCACTGTGTCTCGAGCAGGATGAGAGCCCCCATCAGTGTGCTATCTATTTCAAAGTTTGTGAAGTCTTTCTACTATTAAAAATGGTGAAACTTTTAGCATGTCACAAAGCCATTTTTATCATATGCATGTTGAAGATACAATGCTGAGGTGATATGAACTTGCGAGCCATCTAGTCCAGTATAAAGTTCCCGAAACAAATCAATACACAAGACTGAGTATCCATCGAGACTGAGTCTCCAGCTGAACCTTTTTTGTCCACATCCTCAACTTCTTTCTATAGATAATCAATCTGCTGCTTTTAAACAATTGAAGTACAAATGGCACAGCAAACCCCTTGTCTTTTAATAGGCAGAAATAAAATACACCACACATACAGGTGGAAATGGCAACCTGGAACAAGCAACAGCATTGATTTCCAGTCACCGCTCCTGTGTACACTAACAATCTGCTGTAGAGGGAAGAGAGTCAAGGGGAAGACGGTCTCCATGGGATTGCATTGTTGAAAAGCAGTAATTGGTCGGCGTTCGCAGAATTCGCCCTATTCATCTTTGGTCGCTGTCTTTATGTACCAGGAAGTCTGCAATTTGACCCAATAATGAGGGAAATCCCAGTTCGAGATGCTATTCGGGCGGGACTGATAAATTTATTTAAAGACGTGGCTTAATCATCCGTAATCATGTCTTTTTGATGCAAAAAGAAATAAAGTCCTCTTATTCCAGAGCTAGAACATTAACTGGTGAGTTTTATAGTCAAGAGGCCCATAAAACCAAGAATACCTGAGCTGTAACCCAACTCCGCCAGGGGCTACTATGTGAGTTTATATGAACAGTGTGTTAAAAGCTGCCATCCAGGACAAGATACCGTCCACTTGAAAAATACTGACCTCTTCCCCTCCCCATCGTGACGCTCAGGTCACTTACTACGCTCATAATGTGTGTGTTTCAGATTGCTGGGAGAGCAAACTCTCTGGCCGTGGCTCATGTCGCTGTGCAAATTAGCATTAATAACACAATTTCATTCCAAATAAGAGGAGAAAACAAACGAGTACAAGCACACCTGGCTTCACAGATCCAGTCAACAGATGGGTACGCCGCAGAACCGCTCGTGTGGAGGAGTGGGGGGGTGAAAATGAGGATTCGGGATCAGTCGCATGAAAACTAAGAGTATGGACTCATGTTTTAGGCCTGCGCACTGTCTGATGTTGGATCCCTAAAGTTACAGTTTACATGTGCTGATAATTACCATTTGTATTGTGGCAGGTACTCTCTGAGGGGGAGGATGACAAGCAAACACCACAGCAGGATCTTAGAGGGTTAGACGAAGGCAAACAACATCATTCTTAAATGATACTTTGCAGGAAAAAAAAAAAGTGTCCCTACAAGATGAAAGAGTGTACATCTGCGTCAACAAACTGTGCTCAATTATAGAATTGGGCATAAAATCAAGGCATTTTTCCTGGGTTGTTTGAACTGTTTTGAGGTTGTTTGTTCTGTAACCTTAGTTTATTTTGAGTCTTTCTGTTTTGCTTCATTTCAGTCCTAAGTTAGAGATTCTAGTTTGTTTATTTCTTGTCAGCTCTCTCTTTCTCTCCCCTCACAGCTGCAACCTTAGTTAATTGGCCTGGTCCATTGTTCCAACATTCACATTCCTAGTATTCCTCTTCACTGGTTGCTTTGGTTACAATCCAGTTTTGTTCCTGTTGCTCCTTGGATTTTTTTTTGTTCTGCTCTGACTCCCTGTGCAAGTTTCTGTTTGTTACTTTTTTCATTAAATCTTCATATCAACTCTTCGTCTCATTCACGACTTTCACGACGGTAGAGAGCATAAACTTCTGCTAGTGTTGGTGGTTCTGACCCACAAAGAGAAAATGACTTTAAAAAAGAAAGAGATTGTTGCAGTCTGGGGAAATATTTTACAGCCGCTCAAGTTAGATGGAGCAAAACAAGGGCAGGCTGCTCTGAACAGCTATTAGGTTAAATAAGAGGACGGCAGGAAGTTCAGAACCTGACAGTTTCATGCAAATAAGGCGGCGGTTATTTGCCAAATGTCAGTTGGATTTTTGAGTTTTTATCGGGAGGCAGCGGCAAGATTTGTAATGTAGTGATCCAGCAGATGGAGAAGAGGCAAATGAGTATGAAGGTAATTTTTCAGACCAGATCCTCCGGAAGCACAAGTGTCCCTGAGAGCCAAAAGAGGAATTTGCACTCAGCATGTTGCCCACAGTTGCTTCAGAAAAAGGTCTGCCAAATGGCATTTTTAACAACCTCCATTTGCCCTGACATTTTTTCAGCCACAAGCACTATTCCTATTTTCTCTATGCATTTTTATTTTTTATCTTTTATCATTTCGGCTTCCTGGCTGTGGTCACCTCTGTATTTGAGCATTTCTTTTAGATTTCATTAATGGAATGAGCCCAACAAACACAAACTTTCTCTTTGGGAAGTGCTGAAATATTAAGGTTATGTTTGACCTTTTTAAAAGCTTAAAAATCCTCCAAAAGCATAAACGGTGCATAATTTAGCGTGTGTAAATAACTGTCAATGTCATGTTCTTGTTTAAGCTTTTGGTATTTTAAATGAATCATTTACATATTTTGCAATGCTACTTCTTTTTAGAAAGACCTTGAGGAACCCATTTAGAGGAATATACATTATGAATAAAGAGTAAGAGGGAAAATATGTTTCAATCTCCTCAGATATAGTGTGTTTCTTGAAAGAAATAACTAAGCTTTAAACACCTATGAAGTTCTATATACATAATATTGTAATGTAGTCTTTCTTTAAAGATTTCTAATCAAACTTTGCCTATTTTTGGTATTAATTCACATTATATTGATATTTAAAGGTACTACACATTTCTCACTCATTTTCTATCCGGTTCAGGACACACACTTTCCGAAGATTACATTCGGAGTTGCCAGTGCGTTTGAGATTTGTGAAAATATCATCTTTCCAGGACAGTTTATGAAGTAAATTTGATCAAAAGTGAAATTCACTGCCGCCCAACACATATTCAGTTACCTAGCAATTCTAAAATACCAAGTTTTTGCAATGTTGTTGGACAACTCTGCTGCAGAAACTAAGTTACGGAGTTGAATTTAAAAAGCTACAAACAACTGTTTCTTTCCTCGAAGTCTATTCACTGGGTCTATTATCGTGACACTGATGCTAATCATTAATTAATGAGATTTTACAGCTGCATTAAGCTAGCTCAATTTTGCTTCAGGTCTAATCAGTGAAATACTCTTTTTTTCTACATCTTCTTTGTAAAATAAATAATTATCAAACCAAACAAAAGATAGTACTTGTGATTAAATGAAACTTGTACAGATGAGATAATGACGACGCTGCGGCGTTTGTGAGCTCCAGAATTCAGAATGCGCGCGTAGTGAAGTCAAGACCTCGTATGATTATTTGAAGAGGCGCAGAGGAGGAGGCTTCAGGTGGGATTGGCTGTCTCACGGCTGCTCGCCCGGTTTCAGGGCGCCGCTCTTCTCTATGTTAATTAGGCCTCTCTCTGCTTCTGTCAGCGTTCGCCTGCTAGGTATGTAAATCTGAATACAAGCTTCTGTCTCCTCCTGTCATCTCTGCACATCCCTCTCTCGTCCCGTTCTCCTCGACATTGCATTGTCTTGTTTTATTACCCGGCTTCCAACTGGAGTTGCTCCGCCTGGTGAGGAGGGAGGAAAGAGGTGGGGGGGGGGCAGAAAGTCGTAAAATATATCTCCATGATATATGTGTGGCAACTAGTTGGATCAGGAGTGCAGGGAGTAGTGCCTCGCAAGAGGATCTGCACCCCTTTCTATTTTTTCTTTGCATTTTGTGCAAAGCAGACTGAGGCTACAAAACAGTATTCTCACTTGGTCAGAGTTGACAGGAAGAAAAGGGCGATAACTTCATGTTAGTATTCGATATGAAGTGTTCGGTAACAAATAAGCAGCAACTTTCAGAATATTTATGTGATTAAATTTCATTTATCGAGTTCAGCAGACACTAAAATGTAAGCTGGAACTATGACTGAAATGATACTAATTTAGTAATCGATTAATCATTAACTGGAGTATTCAGACTCTTAAAAAAAGGCCATTTTGTGAAAGCCAAAACTCTACAATATATAAATATATACAATGCATTTAAGATAGAAACACCTTTGTAAGTTTTAGCCAAATCTACTTATGTGGCTGTTTTAGCTTCACCCAGTTCAAATTAACTAAAGAAATGCTACATTCTTACATTTCAGGCAATAAAATTTTATTTTTATGTTTCAAAAAACTAATTATTTTTCTATTTGCATTTTTAATGTATTTCTGACATTGTCTTTTTATGTTATTTTTTGTGCTTATTTTCTGCTTTAAAAGCATTGGAGTGTCCAGAAAAACACTATAAAAATCTGATGTTTTATTATTTTTATTGTTGTATACAAAGGGTTAAGTGGTTCAATTAAAAACCACTTGGAAAATGTGCAAATTTTTTTAACCGATTATTTGATTGGTCATCAAAATAAACGTTAGTTGCAGCCATAGGGGGAACTTATCATTTGTTCCACATGCGATATTGTTGCTGATAGGGTTTTTTTCCAACAATGGGACCGATACAGATGTTAAATTTACATCTCTGTCCTGTTTGTGCATAGAGTTTGAATGTATAGTGAAAAACAAAGAAAAACAATTTCAAATCTTTTCATCTCCCTTCATGAACCGTTGTCAGCGGAAAGGAGATACGGCCATCAAACTGCAGAGCAATAACATTCCCGTGGCTCTTTGGCTAAATCCACATTTATTGGAAAACCTTTTGAAGTCACACATGCAGCAGTGTAATGCTAGCTGTTGGCCACACACACACCAAACACTGAGCAATTGCAATCCCAAAATAAGCTGCTCCTAAACGCCACAAGGGCTCATAGATATGCACGCGAGCAAAAGGGCGAACAAATTGGAGGAAAATTAATCGATCATAGTAAAAATTCCCCTCTCTCTCTTCGCCGGTGGACCCCAGCAAGACCTCTGCCTGGCTGCTTTTGAATTATAGATGTCTGAGTGACAGATGAATGCTGGCTGGAGATTAATGTCTGTCACTAATCCCGTGTGTATGGAAGACGCAGAAAACACGCCGTCACGCATAAGTATGACTCCAAACTTCCAAAACATTTATATCCGCCTGCCTTGAACGGCGACTAAGAATGGTGCACACGCAAACATACGCGCGCATACCAGTACAGATAATGGCACCTTCACACACTTATGTCAACAACAGGTTTCCGTGACTCCTCAAATCCACATGAGGTATTCACTGTTGTGGTAGAGCATAATGATTGACTGGTTGGAGCCTGATCTGCCTCAGACAGAGCAGGAGACTGTGAACTGTGCTGCAGGCAATTACTTTGTTTTAAAGCAAGAAGAAAAAAAAAAATGGAGGAGGGAAAAAAAGGGGGAGGAGAGGGAAGCGTACAGGGGATGCAGGGGGGTAGAGAGAAGCAGAAAGGGAGGAAGTCTGCAGAATGGGGGAGGGATGGCCGTTGTTAGCTAACAGTGGCACCTAGTGTTGAGCTGTAGAACTGTTGTTTCTGAAAAATAAAATGGATGTTGAATGATTATGTTTGATTTCTAGGTTAGAATATGACGTCAGCCCAATTAAAAATTATTCTTTTCCAACACAAAAATGTTGAGTTGGCGCCATCTTGGGGAAGACTGCTGACTGACGCCGTTGTGACAAATCACCAGGGAAGTTGATAGTTTTTCCTGGGCCCGGGGCGGGACTATCCTAAATGTTACCAGCCACCTCACTGTTGCCAACTCAGCGACTTTCTTGCTATGTTTAGTGACATTTTAGACAAAAAAATAAATGAATAAATATACATTGGCATTTCTGTGTTTACTTCAATATTCAAATTATCTGAGGTATAGACTTGAGGTTTTTAGTTGTTTTTAATATAATATCAATTTACTGAAATGCACCTGTATTTCTCTGGCTTCAAAAGAATTTGGAGAAAAAGGTTTTTAGCCATTAGCACTGGTACTCTGTTCTTATCAAGAATTTCAAACTCATAAATCAACGCTCCTTTTCATTTTCTCGAATGAGTTTATTAAATTGTGTGGAACTTGTTACAGTAAAAATTCACTAAAGTACTTCCTTGTGCTTTGTTCTTGGAATTTAAGTACAATGACCCTAAGCAAACAGATGGTGCTGCTTCTAATCAGAATTTTAAACATTTTCTTTCCCCTTTTGCTTTAAAAACATGATGAAAAACTTCTCTTAGTCATTAAATATTCTGATGGTTTAGATCTTTTTTTTTTTATTTAAATCTTTCAAAGACAGAAAAGAACATTTGAATTTGCTTTCAAAACTTAAGAGCAACTTAAAATTAAACAAAAAACCCAATTAGTTTGTTCATTAGAATTTATTTTCAAGGCATTTTTATAATCAAATAAAATCAAAGGGCTATGGGAACTTTTGTGTTTGTTTGTATTCATGGTCTTTCATTATTTTTCTTTATTTGAAAACTTAATTGGAACATATGTCTGATCGAACTGAAATGATTTATTGTACGATGTCTATGAGGCAACATTTGCTGTGAATTAACACCATTTAAATAAACTGAATTGATTTGAATGTGATGGTAGAAATGCACATATTTTTGGATAATTCAAATAAAAACTGATTATGGTGAAAAATAGGTAAGAGAAAAAGACTTGGCGTGTTATTCATTTAGAGAGAGACACAAGTAAACAAAAAGCGAGATTCCTTTCATTATTATTAATCAATTGTAAACTGAAACATTTTCTATTGCTTTAATGTCTAGTAACACTAGTAATAGATCAAGTTTTGTTCGGGCTCCATTTTGAGCTATCGATTTAAACCTCTAACCTGATCACTTTTCGGTGCAACATGACGGACTTGATGCATCAACATCTTTCTCTGAAATGGAGTTCACCCAGCTTCTTGCTAATTACACACTCCTTTGTCTCCTTTGGCAACAATGGAGACAGCTTGCTCTCTCTATTGCCGACATGTCGACTGTTGCGTTTGCGGTCTGGCCTTCCCTTTCACACAGATGCACATTGTGTTGACAGCTTTGCGTGTTTATAAATGCGTTGCCTACGTTGGGCACCATGAAGCTGGAACCATTGTCTGGAGATAATGGATCATGTTGCGGTCACTTAATAGTGAACCTTCTGCCGATGAGCTGTTTGTGAAGCAGTACATCATGATCAATAGTCACTTTCTGTGCCTCAGTCTTTGTCATTTCACGTTACTTTCTGGTGCTTAAGTGCTGCTTATGTTTCATGGAAAGTGCCAGAGCATAAATAATGACGACATGGAATATAAATATATGTTTTCTTGTCTTTGAAGACTTAATTAATGACCATCGACTTGCTCTTCCCATCCGTGTGAATTCTTGTCAGATTTATTTATTAATATTTGAAAGCCTCACAAGGGACAGGCGCAGAATAATAAAGCCCTCAGGAATTGACTCACTAGAGGATTATTATTCACAATGCCATGAATAAGTATTTATCCGCTGACAGATTTCATCTGTTTTTGCTTTTTTTTTTTTTTTTAAATCACACCTCAACATTTTAGATCATCAGACAAATTATTAGACAAAAAAGGACTGGGGAAATACAAAAAGTATTCTTCTACTAAAGAAAAAAGAAGCTATTCAAATCAATGTAGCTTTGATATTAAAATATATTTGACCTTCTTGTTAAATGACGTTTAACCCAAATGTTTTGAATTAATTTCACTAGACACCCCAACATCTGATTTCTGGAAGACACAAATCACAAACAGGACCTGTTTGACAATATAAAACAGGCTAAAATATCTAAAAAATAAATATGCCCTGATCTAGAGATTAAAAAATAGATGAGACTCAAAGATCATCATATCGTCATGTACAGCTGTGAATCAATTCAGTACACGCTAAGAGTCAGTAGATCCTTCTTACCCAAAACCCTGAAGCAAACTTTCCCAGGAATATTGGGTCTTTTGATAGTTGGAGCACAACCACTTCTCCAAACAGGGGTCTACCGCTCTAGACTCAGTCCTCCATTGTTAGATTACAAAGCGAAAGATTCGGGTCAAACGTGACAGTCCCACAATGTCCAAAGCCTTCAACATTTCAGGACAAATCTTGAGGTGCTTTTTACTTCCCTTAATTACGGTGTTCTCGGGATAGATAGGTTGCCACGGTATTGTCTTTAACAGAGCTTGAGTTAGGCTCGGACTTAAAAATTAAATACACAGTGCCGGAAAAGCGCTTAAAAGACACACACAAACACCAAAAATGAATGGTGTTGGTTTGAAAGCTGTGTCTTTTTGCGAGAACAGTTTGTACCACTCCTGGGCTACATGTTTTTCTACTTAGGAAATACTGACTCACAATGAACGTTTACCTTCTTTGTAGAAAAGAGTGGTTGATGTGAAGCTTTCAGACAGCTTTGTTGAGATAATCTTATAAAACGGGGGGAGCATCAATCAAACCTGGCTCAGACAGTGGAAAAACTTTACTTGTGCCTCCTTATCGCTCCGCACGTTTGATGTTCCCATCTCTGTTTCATCTTTTTTATCTCGGCGGATGTTCAACGCTCGTCTGAAACTATGGGCTTGTTTCTGACGTATTCTGTCTTCAACACACCAGCGTCTGCACCTCGGCAAAACTTGAAAATAATTAGAGCATCTCAAAAATTTAAGTCTTCCCTCAAACAAACAGAAGCATGAAGACACCTTTCGGCATGCAAGCTGATAGGAGGCCCCACTCTAATCTGACAACAGTGTTAGAACTTCAGAAGGGGAATAATTTGATAAAAATCTTATACCGTCTTTTCTATTCATAGCTGCAGACTAACATACCTGCCTACTGCCTAATAGCGTCACAGCGTATTAAGCGTCTCTAGTGGGGGGGTCAGAGGTTAATTGGCATGGTAGAGGCCACCCACACAGAAGTTGCTAGCCGAGAATATGGCATTACTCAGACACTTTTCACGCCTGTGTTTTACCAAACAGTTGACCTGAGGATTTGTGATTACTGCCGGTCACAAACACACACACACACCAACACACATCCCTGAGCTCATGCCATTTCCAGGTATCCAGAACCAGTCGTGCCTGACGCGTTCCTGTCAGACTCTTCTCGGCTCCAACAACTGGGCCACGGCACTTTTCGAGACGAAAGCGCCCAGAATGCATTCAATTACTAAATCACCTTGGTCTGGTTGCCAGGCAACATTAGAGAGAGAACTGCTGAATCCATTTTCTTTCAGGCTCCGGTGATTTGTTTTTGTGTTGTTTATGTGCATTAGTTGGAGAGGAACAGAAAAGGGGGCGGGGGGCTGATTTACAACCGGACAGGCGGCGTACAGTACAGACACAAAGTCTGCTGTACTGCAGAATGTGGTCGCACATTGAACTACAATAGCACTACATTTACTGAAACATTTTTATTTAATAAGGGGTTGAGAACTATCCAAAACAACCTGAAACCTTGTTTTATTTCTACCACATCGGTAGGTTTTCTAGCCTGAACAGGTTTTGTAAGGTCAAACTATCACAACGTAATTTAGATTTAAGTCCAGAGTTTGGCTAAGCAAGCATCTGAAATGCCAGATGTACTTTAGATGTGGCATTTTAGATGTTTTTCTGGCTTCTTTTGCATCCTCCTTGACAAGTCTTTGAGAATTGTAGTCGAGTGGCCTCTCCTAGAAAGTTTTCAGCACCAATTTATCCTCTCTGTACTTTACTGAAGTCCTAAATCTTTAGAAAGAGCTTTGTTACCATTCTTTCCAACTTTTGTTTCTTTTATATCCTTAGATTGTTGTTTTCAAGACCTTTTAGCCTACTTCATTTAATCAGACAGGCACTTTGCTCATTTTAGGGTGTCTTAGTAATCAGGAGTAGATGTGGTTAGTGAAATTAAACTCAGTGAATCTAAAAGAAATGTCCTTGATCACATTTAACTCTTAGGGCCAGATTGATTCTTTTTTTTTTCTGTTTGTTTAAGCAATTAAGTCATGGTTTGAAAATTACTTACATCAAAAGCAAAGACAAAAGAGATGTGAAAGGGAGCCAATACTTTTTACCACTGTAGAAACATTTTCACTTTACTTGGTTTATCATTTCTAAGACTTTTCTTGTTAAAAACATAAATTATGTTTGCAGATTTCCTGTCTACAATGAGCAAAACGTTTTAAGAACTCGAACATTGAACAGAAAATGCTGCCGTCAAATACATTTGGAAGTAAATTTATGAGGGGAAATAGCCTTTTAAAAGCCGTCTACTTGTATATCTGTAACCGTGCGCCTGCCGGTAAGGAGGAAACGTGTGCATGTCGGCTTCAGTCTTCATTCGTGGAGACAGCCTCACTCTATCATCTCCCGCTACATCGTTCACAACAGCACCGCCGACAAAACACACTTGTACAGATACCCGTCCAAAGGTTAACGAGCACGGCAACGCGCTGTGTGTTTTGCTCCAAGTGGCAGCGTCGGGTGATGAATGTGTTGCTCCTGGAGCCAGACTCTCGACACGTTTTTTTCTTTTTCCTCTTCATGGTTGACTCGGTTGTTATCTGAGACACACGGGAATTTGTCTTTCCTCCCAGGTTTGGAATAACTTTATTTGCCGAGAACAAATAAATGGGACGAGGTTTGTCTGCGGGACACTGATGTAGCAAACACTTCGGCAGATTTGATTTCGCTGACAGTTTGTGCCGACGCGCGCAGCAGCAGGCCGTCTTACAACGTGGTCCGAAGATTCGTTTTTATGACAGCTTGGATGTATTTGGTGTTTGGTTTAGGTCTCGAGTGTGTCCACACCCCCTCCAGAAGTTTCTTTATTTTTCTCTATTTCTTCAAAACATATGGTGTACTACTTTTCTTAATAAAATAACAATAAATAAATAAAAATCTTCGACATTTTTATATTCATTAAAATCTTTTAGTTTTGTTGGAATAAAATAGTAATAAAATTTTCACACTTTTTCTAGAACATTTCTGACACTAATCTCAAAAGTTTTGCAATTTTTTACAAAACTGCACTTCTGTTTTTTCCTATGTACACCGGCCGAAATGTGCCATCATAGATCAAACTTTAAATATTCATTTGCTTTAAATACTTTTGGTTTATCTCTAAATATGGTGTCTGTTCAACTCAGTAGTCTAGGCAACCTTCAGCTCTGATAATAGTATTTCAATCCCCCTTAATTTTTTTTCTTTGACATAAATATTAGAAAATGGAGGGTTTTCATTAAGAGATGTGTTTTTATATCAGAGATATGAGGTAAAATCTCTAAAGCTCTGCTGCAAATCTTTCATTGCAATTAAATATTTACTCATTTTACGGCTTCTCACACATCGTTACTAGGGGTGCCAATAAACGTGGAGGGTGCTGTAAGTTAACAGGCTTCCCAAAACTTAACCACGTCCTGTGGAAGAAACTTTTTTTTTTTCTTTTAAACCACTGCTTCTTTGCTGCAGAACAAGAATGCACTATGGATTTAAAAAGCAGACAGAGCATAAAATATTAACTTCATGAAGCTTTAAGTCTCTCCCTCTCTGCTATCATTTTACAACAACTTGCATTATATCAGGAATATGTATTCAGCTCAATGACATAAAGGCTTAGCACCCAGAGGGAATGTAAATGATCCCACTAGCAGGAGCTTCTAGAATTACACTTCTATCAGGCGTCTAACAGCCAATCAAAATGGTGAGTAGAGGAACCAGACAGAAGATTGCAGATCATTAAACATAACAATACAAATATGGTTAAAAAAAAAAAATAAAAAATTGTGTTTATCAGCTAATGTCACTTTCAAATAATTAAAATTGGGGCACATTTAAATACCACTCTTCATTTCGAATGCTGATGCTAATGATAGCAGGTACATCACACACAGAGCAGCTTAGGAATGAAAAAGAAGGTGGTATTGACACGTTTAGCGCCGTTATCTTGTCTTGACATCTTAAGCTTAAGATCGGTGGATGAACAGCCTCAGTATTTGGATTTCACAATAATTTGCCTCTTCTTTTTTGTTTTGTCTCTTGCTTAACTAATCCAGCAGAGAGGAATGAGCTTATTAGATCTCTGAATTAGTTTGTAAAATTACTTTTAGACTTCTAAGAGGCTGATCAACTCTTAGATTTTAATCAGTTAATTGGTGGTTTGTACATTCACTCCATCATTATAAAACTTTCCTTTAATCACTGGCTGCCAAGCACAAATTGTGGTATTTTTTTTTCTATTTGTTTTCCATTTATTTTGCCTTGATATAGAATTGTAGTCAAAGTGTACAGTTTTAAATACATACTGAGAATATGTTGATTCTCAATAAAAAAAAAAGAAAGGTCAAGAATTTCTTTCACTGTTTTCCCATCTCTGTGTCCATAACATTTGAAATAAACTCATAGAAACTTCTAACAAAGTTTCAGAAACCTAAGTGGACAATCACAACAAAAGTCTTAAAGCTTCGCTTGTGACAGTAAACCTCTTATAATGGGAATTAATAGAAATTTTGTGGGAATTAATTAAAAATTAGGAAAAATGTAAACAAATTGACTCACTGAAAAGAATAACATGACAATTATAAATACTTATTTTATCATTATCAAGTTAAACAGTGGTCAAGGAATCCCTGTTAACCCATGTTCTAATTTTTTTTTGTGCTTTCCCTATAATGTAACTTCATTGCAACCTCATGTTGGACACAAGAATAAAATTTAAAATGAGCCGTACCTCAATACTTAAGTCTGGCCACATCGGCCTCGGTAAACAGTGCAAGCCCCACTGGCAGTAGAGCATGCGCTTCAATTTGAAGAAGATGAAAACCAAGCCAACGATTCTCTAACAGCATAATCATAAGTGCAAAGGAACAAATGTCAAAGCCCTCATTTGCCCTTTGGTGCCACTGTGTCATGTGTTAAAATTCAAATCGTTTCCAAATCGTAAGTGGAAGGCCCCTGATCGCATCCCCACTACAGCAGCTCTTAACCTATTCGCATATTTGCTTCTTAACCCTTGATATTGAACTCAAACCCAAGTCTGACCTCTCCTACAGAATCCAAATGTGTCCAAATCCTTTCTTTTTTTTTTTTTTTTTACCAAGCAGACTCTTTCAAACTAAAAGCAGATATCATTTGTGACTGATTCAGAATGAGACCAGCAGGGCAGATAAACAAAGTCAGATCAAAAGCAAAAAAAAAAAAAAAGATCCTGATCTAGGTACACTGAGGCTTTACTCAAAAATCCCCAAGTTCAGGACTGCTCTTCTTCTATTATTAATCCTAAACTCTCTCAAAAAACAGTATGACCCCTTTGAACATATACCTCACATACAGCACATCACAGTAGCAGTTATTGCTGAGAATAGCACAAGTACTGCTGTTTAAAACGCGAGCCTCTTATTCCATCAATTTGTCACAAGTTTAAATCACAAGTTCAACTCGTCACAATTGCTTGCGGTACAAAACACAATAATGCAGTTGAGGAAATTGGGACAGTTTAGAAAAGTGAAGCTGAGAAAGGGTTAAGATGTCTGCCAGTGCTGCTTCACAGTTTGCGTCACCTGTTACCAGTATCCTGGTCAGTCCAGTGAAATGCGGCAGAGACCCTCATGAGACTTTTATACCTTTCATTCCATCTTCGGTATTCCTGTTTTCTGTCTTTCACTTTACTCTAACACATTAATGTCTCCTGCCTAAAGGGTTGCGTGTACTTTTTCTGTAAATTGTGCCACATTGTCTGAGTCCCACACCTCCTGCTGTGTTTTCAGTCTGAACATGCTCTTGTGTTTCTGGTTTCCACTCTAGCTGTGTGCCTACTAATTTAGTTTTCAATATTTAGTCTAAAATTCTGCCTCTTCCCCTTTGAATAAGACTGATTCTCATTGCTAAGGCGTCAAAGAAGTCATGTTTTTGCTTCCAGCTCCAGCCCTTCACCTTTCAAAGAAATTTCAGACGGATTTTTGAGATTGTTCATTCAGAGGAGCCGATTTCCTAGCGACTTGTTCTTTGACCTGTGTTTACTACCAAGAATGCTTTTTCTTTTGTCTCTGATTTTCCGCTCATCTGTCTTGGTTGACTTTTAGTTATTGTTGTTAAACAATTCACTCAAGGAATTGCTGAGGTTGGTCATGGTAAGGTAGAAACAACTGAAAATCTCTCAATGCACTAATCTATGGCTCCAATGTACATATATTTTCTGCTTTTCCATTTTTGTCAATTCTTGAGCGTTTCAAATCAAGCAAACTTTATAAGCATATGAAGCATAGTTTTCAATAAGAAAAACTAAATTAACATTTTTAGTGCAAAAGCAATCACACAGCTTCATTTAAGTTTAATTAATTGTGATTAACCAAATTTTTTTGATTCAATTTCACAAGCCAAAGCTTGTGAAATTTTTCATTCTGCCTATTGGCAGAATGAAAAAATTCTTTAAATACGTAATACCTTAGAAAATAAAACATCCTGGCTTGATCTAAACCAAGCCATTGGCATTCATCAGTCCAGGTTACAAAGCCATTTCTCAAGGTTTCGAACTCCACAGACTTGCACTGAGAGCCATTACCTGCTAATGGAGAAAACATGAAACAATTGTGAACCCTCTCAGGAGCAGCTGGCCTTCCAGCATGCTGAAGACTCAGACAAGAAATCACAAGAGAACCCAACACAACATTTAAAATCCTACAGGCCTCATATACCATTGGTCATAATTCACCAACATAAAGGAAACTGGGCAAAAATGTCATCAATGGTTGATTTCTACTGCAGAAAATCACTTCTGGCCTGTCTCAGAATTTCCTAAAACCTCCCTTATACCTTTAGAAATATTCAATTGACTGACAAGACCTAAGTGGAACTTTCTGCAAGGTGTGCACTTTAACATCTGGCATTATTATGCTGTTCTTCAGGTAGCCCTCTTAGAAAAAAACTTCAAATTCTTCAAAAACAAAACCATTTCCTGTTTAGTTCCTTCAGAAACTTGATTAATTTTGACAAATTTTGTTCATTCATAGACGAATGCTTCCATTTTTAGTGGGTTCGAAACAAACAACTCATTAACTTTTTAAAAAAATTTACAGCAGTAGAAAACAGTTAAACACTCCTTAGAGAAGCTAAACGAGAAGGTTAAACTTGGTTGTTACCATCTTGAGAACTTACTTTTTTCACCTTAAAGACTTGAGACTTGACAAAGATTTTGCGGGGAAAATAATTGTAAACATATCTCTGTTCTAGCTTTCACCTATAGTAATAAGATGTAGATCAAGGCTCAAAGATTTGGGAGCAAATACAATGTTATTCCTTCGAAGGCAGGACGAGGTTTACCTTAGAAATAAGGTAAAGAGTAAATCATTGTCTGCATTGAAAGGGGAAAGCTGCGTTGCTTTGAATGTCCAATTCCCTGTGGTGGGTTTCCCACTGGGTTGAGACCCCAGGGCAGACCCAAAAGTCACATCAGGGACCGTACATCCCTTATGAGCAAAAAATATCCCATTCAGAGCTAGAAAGAGGGAAGGTCAGGTTCTAAGATTAAACACCGAGACCAAAGTGATAGACTCCCATTCCCTTGCCACATCGGACCCCCAGTTGAATTCATCACAGACCTACAATGTCTCAACTTGGACCAACACCTACCTACTGCCAATATGTCTACACTTTTGCGTTTGTTCCAACTCAAACAGAGAATCAACCTACAGTGCTAAAATTTTAAAGGTAAAGCATTATTCTCTAACAGCCACTTTAGTGTGGCTGCTTGTAACTCGTTCAAAGAAAACTCTTTCATTCCCAACTACAGCACACACATTTTTGCAAGGTAGCCTTGCTCGCTATTCAAAGCCGTGTTTGCTTCCCTCGCCGTGTTTGGCGGCGGAACATCAACAGTCTAAGACAGACTAGAGGCCACATTCTGCTTTTGCCGTCCTTCAGAGAGGCGTCCTTAAGTGCAGCACTGAACAAAAGCCTTTCACGTAGTTTGAGAAGCTATAAGCTAAAAAAATAAAATAAAATAAAAAAAATTCATGCCACCAGCAAGAAGGAGCAATTGAACTTTCAGAGGATATTGCTACCCTTTCAGTTCAATTATTAATGAACCTTTTAGGTTCTTATTAAAAAGCTCTGCTGAAATTTCTAAAGACTGCCATTTGTTTTCTTTATTTTGCTTGTGACAGATGAGTCATTGCTTACTTATGTCACATTTAATTTCTTAAGTGCTTTTTCATTCAGGGCTCATCATCGTATTCCAAAAAAACAACTTTTAGGAAATGTCCCTGCTTTTAGGAATACTTCATACACTGTCTGACTTCGCTTTATACTTAGCCGACATAGCAAAAATAATGACATTCTTTTTCCTTTTTTACTCTACATCCTTTCTGAAAATAGTCTTTGCAAACACTCGAGGAAGTCCAAACCCAAGCTGATTTTAAATGTAGCCGTCCACAACCACACACCGATTGGTGCCAGACCTGTAGAATCAAGAACAACTTAAACACAGCAAGACAAGACAAAGTGGGCCTTAACGTCCCCAAAAAGCAACTCACTGTGCCAAGTTTTAGAATTTATTTTTATTTGATTATACAGGGCTACATGGCAGACAGTCAAATTTGCTTAATTTGATGAATATCAAGGTTTTTTTTCCTTAAATTTTGCTCACACAATGCCAGGAAGGAAAGACGTTCACAGTGGCAACAAGATTGCAAATTTAGCTGCTGATCAAGCTGGGAAGACATTTTCAATCTATTTTTAATCCTTGTGAAAAACCAACCACTGGTCACTCTGCCATCTTTGACTTGATTACTATTTCAAGTCAAAGATGGCTTGAATCTGCGTGCTCTGGTCCAGTATGCGGCCATTTGTTTGACAACTGTCCAAGACAATAACCCCAACAAAGCAGAAGACTTCAAATAGATATCTACATGGAAAACTAATTAAATAATGGTGTTTATGTCATTTTTTACACTACTGTTGCACTATGGTTGCTTGAATTATAATTATTATTCTTATTGACAGATTTTAAAAAGTCTGAAGTAAGGAACCGATACAGTTTGGGAAAATCAGAATAGACTGGGCTTGCATTTTCAGTCAAAATGCAAAGAAAGAAGAAAAGAAAGCACTGTGCTCTTCTCTATGCGAGACCAGACTTTTGATTTTACTCTGTTTTGCTTGGAGGATCAAATATTCTATTAGAGAAAGATTTTTTTCATTAATATTTTTTTCTGAGATGATTGAACTGTTCGTGGAAAAAAAAAAAAAAAAGATTTTGAAAACTGAAAGCAGGGAGGGTGAGAAAAGAGCAACGTTTCCAAAAAGATGAGAATTAATTCCTGGGATTTACTGGGCTCATATCACTCCATCCTATCTGGGCTTATAGTTTGGCTTCAAAAAGAAAGTGGAAAGAAGGAGAAGGAGGCAGACAAAGGACAATGATAAAGCTGGGATCATATGAATTGAGGGGAGCTTATCGACGTGTCGCACACCTGGGCCTCCGTTCTCCGATGCTTTTGGTGCCTCTGAAATGAAAGCTCTTATAGGCCAATAGCTGCGCAGAGGTCAGCCATTTCACCAGCACACAAACAAAACTCATTTCAGACCCACTGTCACGTATACAGCTTTTTTTTTCTTTTCCTCTTGTATCCACCAGAGCAGATAATCAGCTGTCTGTGAAGCAGATGGAACAATTATAGCACTGTCTGGTTTGGAAAATGAGGAGATTCAAGAAATATGGCAAACACAACAATCAGTTCTTATTCTGAGGCTGATTCTAGCATCAAAAAATCTGTTTTGGGGGAGGGAACAAAAGAAATGAAATACTTAGCATTTGCCTTATAACATAATTTCAGTCATATTTTCTAAGATCTACATGACCAACCAACAATCAACCATCTTTCCCTCAATTTGTGATGTTGCAATTTGATAGATGAGTATCTGAAATCCTTTTAGAATTCATCCCTGTTTTTGTATTTCTTATATCATTATATAAAATGATGTACACTGCTGATTTCTACACAACTGAATACAACACCCAACTTACCCAAGAGGAAGTAAATTGAAGCAACACGCATAAACAACACACATTGCTGTGGTGAAGAATACAGGTGTTTGTCTCATTTTTTTTCAACTGTTCCTACCTAAAGTCTTGATATACGACTCAGAATGGCCTTGCTTTCCAAGGTTCCTCCCCAATCATGTGGGAGGCAAAGTCACCCCTGAAACCACGCAACCACAGCTTACTAAGCAAGGGAGGCGCATCAGGAGAGTGAAGGCTGTTTTCAGGAGCCAGCACAAACAAAATGCGATGGCAGCAGCATAAATCATTCAAGAGATCTCGCATGAACCCTGAAGCAGAGAATGTCAACCGAATCTTCTTGAACTTCACCTCGTCTGCTGCCTATGCTTGGACTTCGGCTTGTTCTTCTGTGGTCTTTTCATCTCAAGGGGCTGTCCCCCAGCTTTGAATTAGCTAATTTCAGACAGCCTCCATGTATCATTATCCCCATCCGTTCTGTTTTTGTCATCTTTGGCTATAATTGTAGTGGCCTGACCAACAAGGCCCACCAGACCCACTGTAGGCCTGCTACTTGCCTACGCTGCAAAATGGTACAAAAGATTTGAAGCTTGCAATTAATGACTAAACTGCCTTTTGCTTTTGGTTTTAAAGATATACTTATTAGCATGTTAGCAGTACAAGTTGGCAGATTGCAAAACATTTTACGGTAGCTGACAGATGTTATGGTTCACCTAGAAAGTAAGGGTGTTGACTGCAATCAGATACTCTTCTACCGATTGGATGAAAATGTTGTGGTTGGGAACCTGAGCCAATACTAACAATGGCCAAAAGAAAGAACATTAAAGCAGAATCGCCCCCAGAAGTAATTTTAGGATTTGAATCTATATTTTTAGACATGCAGCTAGATAAGCAACTGTCTAGGACTAGTCGCAGTTGGACTAGTCCTGAACTTCTCACTTAACTTTTTTTTATTGTGTTGGCGAATACATTTCCTGCATTACTTTTACACTTACTTGCATTCCTTTAGGTCAGCTTTTCTTGCAACTAAACCTAATCTCGCTGGACTTGCTGTCTGTGATTTGTGCTGTACGCCAGCATCCTATCAGATGAGAGGAATGAAAGTAAAATTCCCCGACTTCCACATGTCTATTTTCTACAGCTGAGGGTTCCTTTTTTCTTTCTTTTTTTTGACTGCCGTAGCGGGGGAAAAAAAAAAAAAAGAATCAAAACAAAACGTGCCTTATCACGAGAGCGCTACATCACCCCGGGGAACCTAGGAATACATTGTGTGCCTGTTCATTTTCTGCAAAAGAAACACTAATTGTTCTCCTAGGAGAGTTATGGAGGTGGGTTCTATTGTATCCCAGAAAAGCTGTCTGCTTCACTACAGTGCAGACCGCTTTTTATGTCCATGGAGAATGCTTTAGACGTGTCAGACAGTTTGGTCTTACCCAAAGACCAATCAATGTATAACCAATAATTTACCCCTTTAAAGGAATTAAACGTGTGTATAACTCATATGCTTATATAGGTATAAATTACTAGCAATTATAATAAGCCAGTAAGGAACTCAGTGAGAAAAAGCTGGACATACTGAGCATTAATATTTCAGATGCTCAGCCTTCATTTGTCTTTCTTATCCCATTTTCCTCAAATCTAATAAAGGTCATGGATGTGTGAACAAGTCTAAAGAAAGGGGCAGATTGCATACCTGTGCCTCCTATGGTGCGCCATCATTATTACATTTAGTCTTGGTGATGGTGTTCTTACTATGCTGAACTGTTGAAATAATATTCTGAATAGGAAGCCCTTTATTTCTTCCAAGGTTCCTCGCGATACACATGAGAGATAATGTCACCCCCGTACCCGCAGTGGCACAGGTTATTAAGCAGGGGGAGGCACATTAAACGAGCGAAGGCTGTTTTTCAAGAACCCAACACAACCAAAATGCAACTGCAGCAGTATAAATCATTCAAGAAGCCTCCCTTGGACCCTGAAGGGGTGAAAATAAGTTAAAATAAATCCTGGAAAGCCTTGCTTTACTTAGAAAAGCAGGTACATGCTTGTAAGAGGGGCGGTTACAAAAAGGGCTTGGATATGGAGTTTGATTTTTCTGGTTCCTACTTTGATTAATTGAGTAAAACACTTAGAAACAAAAACTAATAATGAGGAACAAGTTTGAAGGATCATCGATTCCAAATTGCATAGGAGTGGGTGTAAGAGAGAAGCCTGGTGGCTTATAGCAAATCTATTCAGTAACTTTGATTTGGGGCATGGGGGAAACGGGGAACTGCGGATTCACATATGGTTAATTGACATTTTAATTATACTCCAAACTGTAAACTGAATATTTAATTGGAGGAATCTTTACAGGCAAAAGCTGTGAGCTTCTCGCTAATGATTGTAACTCCAAAGCATGTAAATTTCCATTAAAAAAAAAAAAAAAAAGCTGGGTTAGAACCAAATGACACAAATAGAAAGAATTTGCTGTTCACCAGATAATATCAGAATATTACACACGGTGCATAGTTAAGTACGCCCTTGTTTTCTTAACACCATTTAGTTGGTTTTGTGTATTTTGCATTGGCCAAATACTCTCTGCATCAACCATAGAAGAACCCATATCGTCAATCTTCAATCACAAAACATCTTTCTGTTTCTTCTAACTTTGCAGTGACAAACTGACATTACAAACCAAAATCCTGAAATCACAAACTAAGTTGTATCCAAGTTTGAAATGCTCATTGGTTCCAGACTGAACTTGCATGGTACTTTGGAATAATTCAAAACCTTATGGCCTTTATAGCCAAGGGATGACAGAAAGACTTGACATAGATCATTAAAATGATTCCAGCTCTGCTTCAGGAGTTCTGGGCCCCGTTTGTAAAATGTGTCAATTAATCAGCAATGGCATGAAGTAAACAACGTCACATTGAAACAAAGTGTGAGGGAGAAGGAGCCTGAGCAAAAAGACGTCTCAAACAATTTTCATCAAAGCCGAACAGCAGAGATCATTTGGCTTTAACTGACGTCTTCTGTAATGTAAGCGGCTACCATTAATACCGACTTCTTCCTCTGGGTATTGAATACTTAATGGCATTTGTCAGTCATCTGGTGAGATCTGATCTTGAATGAGTTTTCTAGCTTAAGAGAAGAATTTGGAACTGGGGTTTACACAGAAATCTCACTTAAAAAGTCTTCAGCAGACAATAGCAATGTTAACAATTTAGGCATATTTAATTCGGTATAAAACCAAAATAAGCAAGAGTTCACAATGTTAGGGGGCAAGAAATAAAGAAATAAATAGAAAATCCTCAATTAATAAAGCTTTAAACACGATACGCACGGATTTGCATTCTAAATAACTTTCAACCTAGTTTGACTGCATACATTGACCTACTTATACAATAAAGCCAGGTATTTGCTTACAGTCGTCAACGTCCATGAGATTTTAATTGACTTCACCCTTTCAAAGGCCTGGTAATGTTCTCTAAATAGGATGAATTTGTTCACTGCATTTAAGTATTTATGCTGCTTTTTCAACATTGTCGACAAAATCTTAGAGATTTGGTACAGCGCAGGCTTTGGTGCATACCGCCAGGCTAATTTCAGGTGGTAATGGTGTAAAATGTCACCTCACTGGTGTGAAGGGTTGATCAGCACCAAATGAATTTACTCTCGTTGACTCCATGTAAATCTTTGGATATTGACCGGAATGTAATTGCCAAAATGCGTTGGTGTTCTTGTGACTGTACAGGCTTATGTTAAAGCTGTTGGAGATTATTTGAGCTTTGCAATATAGAGCATTATCCTGATAGATATAGAGATTTGAAGATGGATAAATTGGTCAGAAAGACATTATCTAGGCAAGAAAGTTGAAGGAATCAAAAAGTTGAGACTTGGTCTGTTTTGTATTTGAGTCTAGTGTTATGGAAACCGAGAAAAAAAAAAAAAAAAAAGAAAAAACTTGCTAAAATCAATTCACTCCCTGCTGAAACCATGGAATAAGGCATGTTCAGCTGAAATAACCATCTTATGTGATTACTATGAAAAAGTCAATTTTAAAAATTTTGGAGAGGAATTGAAAAAGACTATACTAAGCATTGGATTTTTTTTTTTCTTTTAAATCTGTCACGGAATATAGTTTGGGAAAGTAAAAAGTTAAATTATTTAAGACAGCCTTTCAGCTGTAGCAACATGTCTCACTTTGTCCTGCACAAACATTTCTTTAATGCTGTTATTTGATCGAACAGCTACAAGCTGCTGCAGAAACAACACCAGACGGATAAACAGTGAGAAGTAATTTCCCACAGAAGGCATAATAAAATAGCAACAGCACTATTGTTGCTATTTTTTCCTCCTCCCCCATGCTTTAGCTGCAATAATAAACTGGAACACCAAGTTGTTTTTTTTCTCAGTGTCTGAGCCAAATGAGAAAGTGACAAAGTAGCTGTCTGGTTTTTACTACACAACAGTGTGGCATGCGTTTGCTAGCTTTGAGATTTTAGAGAGGAAAAACAAACTGCACAACCAGAACGCAGAAAATATTAAAGGACTAAAGAACTTTCAGCTGCTTCCATCCACATATTCTTATTCAGCAGGAAAACATACAGTGAGGAACATAATTGTTCTTATATATCAATCTTCCTGTGATCAACTACTTTGACCCTGTTCAAGACAGGTATCCCCACAGCATGATGCTGCCATGTGGGTCAAAACTTTTATTTTAGTCTAATATGAAAAAACTACCTTTTTCTTTTTACATGTTTGCAATAATTAAAGCTTAATTTAAGATGTTTTTGAGACCTGTGGAGAAGAATGATGGTTGTTTTTTCCTTAAAAAACAAATTAAGCAAATAAATTAGATCTTTTTAAGCCACAATTGGCTCCAATTTGTTTTGATTTTTACTTTTTTTTTTTTACACCAATTACAAAAAGCCAGAAAAATTAATTCCATCTCCAGGACCAAAATGCTGTTCCATTTATCTTGCAAGAGGAGATTTACTGAGTAATAATTTCCATTAGCATAAACAGGCAGATGATCATTTGTGAAATAAATGCAGCTGATTAGACGGTAGTGGGAAAAAAATTAGAAAGAGGGAGGATGGAGGGAAACGGAAAAGGGTGAATTAAACACCAATCCTAAAGCAAATGCAAAAGGGGAAGGGGGGATAAATATGGTGAAAAATAAAACAGAAGAGAATTAATGCGCCATAAAAACCCAATTTCCTCAATCCTTGAAAGCCCCTCCTGAGTGGAAACAATTATTGGCGATATAAAGATAGTTATGATTAAACAAGCGAATGCCCTGACAGACTGGATAAGCTTCAGAAAGTCTTGTTTGCTGCAGACTATGATAGTTAATTTGCTGCTGTTGATCAGCGCTGCAGTGAGAGGCTTCTCCATGGCAAATGACAGTTCAGAGTCAAATACGCTGAAATCGTGCAGTCGCGCGCACACAGCACGCCTTCACACAGCTGTGGGACAAGTTTCACAAGAAGTTGAGATGAACTTCACATGACTTTGCTTCTCATCGCAGATGCCAGCGATTAGCCACTTTCTTTAAGAAATAAAAACCGGTAATTATATCAGAGTGCTGTCCGTGATTTCGCAAAGAGGACCAAAAAGAAATTGCGCTGCATGTTCTCTGAGTGCAGAGCGTTTGCCGTCAGACTAGAAAAACCGGAGACGGATTGACCATTTCTAAAATGGTCAATAAAACAACATAAGATGGCAAGAATAATGGCAGAGAAAGCGACCGAGAGTGGAGAGGAGTCAGACTTTCAGTAAGTGTTTGTTTGCAGCATGATCAACTTGTGGGAACCAGTCATCTAAATTTGGGCGTAATAATCACAAAATTATTACCAGGAAAGACCACAGAAGTTTCCAGCGGCAACGCTTTCCCAGAAACAAGGTTTAACCAGCTGCACACATCTTGAAACCTCAAAGACATTTAGGGAAACTGACCTAGTACGGGTTAGCAAGTTTAAACTTGATTAAGATCTGGGAACTGTTGAACCCACTAGAGTCTAAATGATGTCTGTTTGGCATCAAGAGAGATAAAATCTGAAAAGAAAATACGTCTCTCTTTCTCATACCACCATGAGTAGCCAGAACAGTTACTACTATGCAGGATGCTTTTAAACTCTTTACGCAAAGTTGCCTTTGTAGGGTATTGACAATAGGGAGCGTATGATTTCCTCAAGGTTGTGAAGATTAACTCAATTTTGAGGGAGTCTGGAGTATTCCCACATTTTAGCCATTTGCGGGTAGATATTGTCCTCAACCTCTATGTCGCCTATGTCCACAATGCACAATTGTTTTGCATCTGACAATTCCTGCAATTCTGATACAGGAAGCAGCACCTATTGGCAGAGGAAGGAAGGGAAAAAATACTTAGGGTCTTTAGTTGTTTACAGACATTCTTAACAGAAATGCTTCCTCTTGAGCTAAATCCAATACCAGCCTCTGGCGATAAGCTTTTGTTTATGCTGTGGACTTAATTGAATTATTGTATTTCATTAAACCTTCTTTCTAATATAGAGTATTTAACCTGAACTCACCATTTATACCGACAGCGCACACTATTTACATGAGAAAAAGCAATCATGAACACTCTGCGTGTAGCCTACGGCCAGAAGGTGACAGGTTGCTACGATACGCACGCATCCTGCAAGACCTACTTCAAGAGAGGAAACTCCTGTGTTTTTCCTCACACAGGCTGACCTGTTTCAAATATTCATTCTGTTTCTTCTGCAGTCTGTTAACCTTTCTTTTAAACAGACGGAAAAAGACAAGTGAGAGGAGTGGTTGGAACTAGAAAGGGATGGATGTGTCACTTGCCTCCACTTGCCCCCGAGCCACACAAAGTCCACTACCTTCTTCCTCCTCTTTACTGTTTAGCTTTTTCTTGTTTACGTTTTCTAATGATAAAACTAAGATAAAGGGTCTGTGGAAGTTCCACAAGTGTAACTTATACGTTGTGTAGATCACTGCAGTACTGTCGCTATTTCAAGGGAGTAATTTCGTTAATGTAAAACTCGTCATGCAGCCCTGGATGAGCTAAGGTATCATTCCTAAACAATGAGAACCTCAAATCAAGCCCTTTTCGCAATCATACAACTGTTTTTTTCATGTCTTTGTAGTTTACTGTCCTTCTTAAATTCAGCTAGAATTGATTGATTATGTCTATGAGCAACCATTCGATGTTTATTCAGAGCTGCAATCAAGTCAAAAGCTACGACTAGCTATGTTTGCATTATAAATGCCATTAAGAGACTTTCCACACAATTGTCCTCCTGCCACTTCCTGTCATCTTCTTTGTCATTTCTGTCAGTAGTAAGATCCAGTTGTTGATCATGTGATGCGAAACAAGAGTTTTCATTGCAGTTTTGCGAAATACCCTAATTGTGTTACAGCTGGAAAAAAAAAAAAAACTTTCATCCTGGACAAAGACGTTTTAAACGTTCAAAACTGCTGTTTCCATTAAGCAAATTTATTTTCATAATTCCAATTTGCGCAAATATATGGTCAATGGAAACACAGCTAACGACATTCACAGAGACACTTCTTTGGGCTTTTCTGCTTTGACAATGGCCTGTTGCTTCGTTAGACTGGACAATGTTTGCTTTAGTCTCAGGGTTTGAGGTATTGCTTTTCCACAGACCAGACATGTAAAGTCCAGGATGACCTGAACTCTACCTGGGTCACCAACTTAACAGGAAGTAGGCTAAAACATCTCAGAGAGTAACACATCACGGCCCAATTTAGAGAAATTCAAGAACAGATGTGGAGGGGAAACACAGCCATTGACATCTACTGCTGAGGTTTTGAGACTCCGGTCAATCCAAAAACTGAAGACTTAAATCAAACTGAGACGTTGTAAAGGAGAGTAAGCCCAAATTGAATAATTGTTTGTAAAGACTTATTTGGTTTAAAGTTGGGTTGCTTTTTAAGTGTCTACCATAAAAGATCCTTAAGTTTTATCTTGTATTGTTGATCAGCTAAAATAATAAACTACTGCTTTTCTAAGGCAGAGAAGTGCTTCAAAACGTTTCCTGTTTTGTATTTTTAGTTTTTTCCAAAGGAACCTTTAATCTGCGGTAGTTGTCACAATTTCCAGAGTTGGCAACACACAATTACTTTGAGAGAGACACTACTTGAGTGAATTAAGTCTGTTTTTGTTGTTCTTGATTAAATTGACAGAGCATGTTAAGTTCTTAATTAGACCCTTTGTGGACTTTAGACGCAGATCAAAGAGAAAGATAAAGAGGTAGGAGGATTCGACAATGAATTACGTCTTTGCCATAAGTCTTGATTTTGTGAGTTGAGTATGGATTTTCTTTATGCCTCCTTTACCAACATGAGAAATGCATAGAACTGCAGTTCTCTGGTTTTCCACAGATCTGTAAACCTTTTCATCATAACACTAAGAAGGCGTTTATCTTCCCAAATTAGGTCGTTGAAAGGCTGCAAAGTAAAGAGTTTCCTGCTACCAAGTAAGCTGGCGTACGAGCTCCTGCTGTGCCTCGTGCTCTGGAACAGTCCATCAACTTCCTGTTTCTGTCTGGAAGCAGGTTTGTAGCTTCAAGTCTTCCACTAATTGCATTTATTAGCACTTCGGTAACTCTCACATTCCCTTCAGTACATTTTCGCAAGCCCACAAAGGCGGGGGCTCTCTGCTTTGCTCTGTTCACTAGCTACTCTTAGCTGACGAATGCAGCCAAGCAATTATATGAAAATAAAAATCTCTATTGATGAACATTCTCTATTTTCTTCTGCTACAATGGCAAATAAAAGCGGGAATTGCAAGACAAAGCCACAGCAGGTCATGTTGTCTTGATAAATGCAAAAGACACCCACGCGGGTTAACGAAGGTCCTGCGTCAGTCGACTGCCAAACAAAGCGCTACTTTTTAATGTACAAGAGGAAAAAGCTAACAACAAATTATGTAATTTTTACACCAGTCAAAGATCTTGCAGTCAAAGATCACTGGCTAAAACATGTCTGCTGGTTACGTACCAGCAGACATGTTCCAGGTGAGCAAAGGCTTTGCTAACCACTTCAGAGTCGCTTGGTGGCTCAGACTGTTGTCCAAGATGAAAGACACTAGCTGTAAGAAACACCAAAGACTTTATGTTTTTTTTTAGTTTGGTCAAGCATGGACAACTGTTCCCGATCTATTCTACGATGATGCTTTGTTGCAACCGTCTTGTTTTGGATGGCAGGTGCTTCAGTGAACATCGGACCCCAGTTTTGTGGATTTTTAACTGCAGATGGATTTCAGGTCACTTCATCTCAATCCACTCATCTGCATCAATCACTAAACGAGCAGAGAAACGGATAGCTATCACAGGAAAATGCAGGCTGACTCTCTGCACTGTGATGGAACAAGAAATCTCCTTACCTCTCTCTTATTCGCCCAAGTTGTATATATATATATATTTATTTATTTATTTTTTTGTTTCATGAGTAATTTAGAGGTGGACTTGCTGGAGTGCTTCAGATCATTATCATGCCGCATCACAAAGGTACACTGACTTTCCTAAAAAGTTCTTGAACCCAGATCTAAAGTCCAAAGTGCTTCTTCCATTTTTGTTTTTTCCACCAATTCCTCCACTGGTACAGAGTTCAAATTAAATCAAAAACCAAAGCAAATTTTGTTGGATCTTGACAAGCCTGAATGGCAAACTGCTGG
Source organism: Girardinus metallicus (assembly GCA_903067095.1). Classification (NCBI taxonomy): domain Eukaryota; kingdom Metazoa; phylum Chordata; class Actinopteri; order Cyprinodontiformes; family Poeciliidae; genus Girardinus; species Girardinus metallicus. The sequence continues at coordinate 42,920 of CAEGAE010035901.1, read as the reverse complement.
GATTTTTATAAAAAATAAAGACACCAGCATTTACTAAGAGGAAAAAAAACAACTTTCCCATTGTTCTGCCACAATAACAACTGATTGTGTTTCAGAACGTTGAGCTATGCGGCCATCCTGCAGGACAGACTATTGCAATATTAATCCATAACCACGGGGAATTGTCTCACAGTCCCATCTGAGTCTGGACTCTGCAGCCAAGCCAGGCCATTAAACAAGCCGCTGCTCTCGAGTCTGCTCACGTCGGGCCCCACAGCAGATTGCCCTGCCTGCTCTAACACAGCCCCACTATTGGCTCATGGCACATCGGGTAAGGCTTAGACATCATCGGCTTCCTGAAAACATTAAGGCTTTTTTTATATGCTGCTCAGACGGCCAGCTATAGACTCTTTTGTGCCGAAAAGAAAAGACTGACAAACGGATGGTGGAAAAACTTTAAATTCTTCTTATTCCAACAGAGGCAGGGAATTTCATTTTGGGATGCTGGGATTCATATGCGCCGAGAGTTTTATACCGTATTCATACGTAGGAGCAGAAAATCAAATTTTTAACCCCAAATGACCCAGAACTAATAGTTTTTTTGTTTTTTTTGGTAGAGTATAGATGTTATCTGGCGTCCATTTGAGGGAAAAAAAAAAAAAATCAACTTGTAATTTTTTTAATCTGTATTTTTTGCTTTGGAATAACATGTTCCAGTTGTGACCCAAAAATCCTACTCTGTTGCTCCACAGGTTTGTCAACAGCTTAATCATTTTGTGTTTTTGTTGTTTCCAAAGTCAGATGCATTTGGGAACTTATTCAATACAGACACAAAATCCTACAAGTGCTGCTTTTGATTTAAAATGTTGAGTCGTGACCAGTTTCAAAAAAACAACTCATTGTACCCAAGGACTCCTGACTCACTCCAATTTTTTATATATACATATATAGAGAAGATCTTTTTTGTCAAGCTGTTTGGCACAGATCAAACTACATCCATCAATTGCACTTTAAAATCAAGATGTTTTATGAACAAAACATTTTAACGAAATGTCGGTTTTTCAGAAACTAAAAGTCAATTAACTGTATGCCAGTGTAGAATAATAATTTTCTAAACCATGATTCTTATTATCGCTGGTACCAAGGACATTTGTCCATACAAAAGGACATTTAAAATAAAAAATCTTTGTCCAAAAGTCATTTCTGGTATCTATCCAATCACACATGAAAAGGCTTTTTTCATTCTAACTGCATAATGAGTTGCTGAAGCCAATTTTGAAAATGGGCTCAACCATAATCATCATTAAAATGATGCTGGATGCTCACACCCCAGCAGTAAAATGTGACAGAGACCGTCACTGCTGCAAAAAAGCTCCTCTTTTTGCCATCCAATTCATCGAAATTTAGAGGTCTTTATAGTTATTTTACACATAACTTAGTGCTAATTTCCTAAGCCAACATATTTGAGATGAGAAAATTTAAAGTTTGACCCTGCTATCGTCAAAGAAGTCCCTTTTTTGTTTGTATCTAAAAAAGGGATTCAAACAAAAACAAATTTGTTTGTATCCCAAACAAAGCTAGTTTATAAACTAGCTGGCTGGTTTACAAACTAGCTAGCTAGTTTCTGCACTAGCTAACTAGCTCACCAAATATATCAATTTTAGCTATCTCATAAAGTAGGTAGCTCATAAACTAGCTAGCTAAAATGGATATATTTGTCTAGCAAACAATTAAAATTCAAAAACCTTAAGTAAGTAAAAATGACTATGATAATAATTTAAAGTTTTCAAGTGCTTATTGCTCAGAATATTGCATCTTTTTGCCATTTTATTCTTACAGTGCAACAAACCTAGCCAGCTGATGTTTGCACTGTTGCCATCTTATTGACATTGTCTGTAAAGGGGAAGTGGGTTTTTTATTGATTTAAAAAAAAAAAAAAAAAAGCAACTGCCAACAAATGTAGTAACATTTTCTGATGAAATTTTAGAATTTTGGAAGCAGCTGAGCACAATCTCTATACAGATCTGCTTCCCCTGCATCCAGATGGCTAACAAATGACATGTTGCTACCACTGGTTGTTCCTGACTTAGTCAAGGAGGAATATAAATGTATTATTGCACTAAAATATATTCCTGTATTTCCAATTTCTCTTTTGGAAATACAAGTACTTCCTGTTCTTTTTTAGGTTGTTAATGTCAATGAATTGTAATGCCTAATTACAACAATATGGTAATTAGGCATGATTTAACCCTATTTTGAACCATACTCAGCTAATATAAGACTAGCAAATGTGTCTTTGTTGCCTGCGTTTATTCAGGGAAGAGCATGCAGGCCAAAAAGCTAATCAAAAAGAAAGTACATTCTGAAAAAAATGCCACGTTTTAACATTTTAGTTGTCCTCCATACCCCACCACCTTGCTGTCAAAAGAGGAGCCGCTTTGCTTTTAAAAAGTGGCATCTGTGTTCTCTACAGCTGAAGAAGCAAAACGTCTCCACAGATAAGAGTGAAACGGAGGCATTTGTGGCTGTGCGCAAGCTAACCCTGCTGGAGACACTGTTCTGCTTCAAGAAATCAACCGAAAAAGACAGATGGATTAGACTGAATGTCTCCATACAGTAAGGAGAAGCAAATTAAGCTACAAATAGTCCCATGTTGTCGTTTAGGCTCACATTTCTTATATTAAAAATGACTGGTGTTGACAAAAAGGGTTTTGTCAAAGCAGTAGGAAATTGCTAAGTGCCTTAAGAATGGTGTTCATATTTAGTTTTGCGTGACTCACTGCCGTATTAAGAGTACAAAGTGAAAGCTACACATCAGTCAGGTTAATACCAGAGAAGATTTTCTGTAAATGACCGGAGGCTGGCATGGCGGCAGAATTTGCGGTAGCACACATTAACCTGATCCCACTATGAAAAACAGGCATGAGTAAAAGCTCTTACCCCCAACAGTTCCGGTGCTACAGGATGTTAAGTGAATGTCCTTTAAGGAGATGACTCAACTTCACTGGCTTTCACAGGTCAGCCCCCCCCTCACCCCAAAATAAAACTCTGCTCTAATCTTCCTGGAGATTATTACTGATGACACATGCTTGCCATGGAAAGACATCATCGCTGATGAAACCGTTTATGCCTTTTTTTTTTTTTATATTCTTCATAGGAAATTACTTCAAAAATGACCCTAATCGCTGAGCTGTCACCTGGAAAGTTAAAAATCCTATTTTAGGATCAGTGAGTTGAATAAACATGAAATCAGAGGAAGCACAGAGATGACGGATGCTATTAAAAGCAAACTATTTTCTGCAACATCTCTTTGGTTCATTGGTGTTGCTGCGAGAGAGTGAGAGAAAGCATCACTTAAAGCAGAAAAGTCTTTTAAAAAGTTAAAAATGTTAAGTTTAGGATCTGTATTTTCTAGGGCAAGGCAACAATAGATAGATTGCCTCTGTTGCATGTCATGAAAATGTCAAGAACTTGCTAAAATGTTCTCAATAGCATGTTGACCTCTTGTAATGTACTCCATCTAGTGTTGAAACAACAATGTTTAAGCTAAAATGAGCAAAAATGCTAGGATTACCTAAAATGCTGTCAGTAGCATGTTGGCTATCAGAATCATGTTGACTAACATTGACTTAATCCAAGCATGAGGTGCCAAAAACCTAAAAGCAAGCTTGCCCAGTAAGGTTTGTACTTTGGGAACAAAAAAATTGCAGAACATCCATAGATACAAGATTATAACTTTCATGTTTTCTTGTTAGAAGACAAGATTCATATTGAGTGAATGCTTAACATGTTGCAAAAAACAGTCACGGATTGCAGACACATATGGCACGATATCGCCCCAGCACTGAACATGAATAATTAATGTCCATTCAAGGCAAAAACAAAAAGGATAGAGGGAATAGGATAAGATTTCCAAGAACCAAGGATTGAAAATCTGTCCCAAACATCTGACTGATGCATCTCTCGTAAAAAGCAACGTCAAGAAATAACAATCTCCCACTCATTACATGTAGATTTTGGCATATTTTCTTACTGTACTGACTGAGATATTTGATAGTGTTTTTATATGCGTTATTATGGAGAAAGAAATGAAAAAGAACTCTGCCTTCTGTTCACACACTCCCCAAAAGGCCTCGCTGATCCATTCTCTAGGGTCAAGTAAACAAAAGCTTTATTGAAAGGAACAATTTCTGAGCCCACGCACTACACACACATTATAAGAAAAGGCGAGAAAGAATAAAGTTCTTCGACAGGCAAATGCTAGAAGTGTTGCCCGCATTCTCCATCAAGAACATTCCTCCAGCGCCCGATGTCTATCCAAATGGCTCAGTGACGCCGCTATGGTGTCCGTGTCTTTTGCCCGAGGGAAAATATCTATTATCCTCCACGCCTCCTTGTTTTTCTTGCCTCGAGGGGAAATAAACGCTCAACGATCCGGGGCTTTCACCTCTACTCTGATAAAGGTTATCTTGGCAATTTAGTGCCGGCGATATCGCATTATGGAGAGAGTTATGAGGCGGAAATCAAATTTTGCTCCCAGTGACTCTGAGGAGAACGGGGTGGGGGATGAAAGGTGTAGGGGAGTGCACGGTAATGATATAGTGGGAAATGGAGTGTGTGTGTGTGGGGGTGTGTTGTGCACAAGTGTTTGCCTGCATGTCTTCTATTTTCTGTCTAGACTGGAGAATAGTGAACCATACAACTCATATAGTTAAGAGTTTGTAGCCAAGATGTTTGAAGGGTTTGTTGAATCTTGCTAATAAGTCCCAGGGGTGCAAGTAGGGATTTTCAGGTTGTGATCTGCTAACTGTTTTGGCAAGCAGCAAGCTTCAGAAGGTAGAATCATTTCTTTTTTTAAGATCCAAAGCAAGAGGTGTACAACCCTAACATCACCCCTAATTGTAAATTCATATATGTGCCAGAACTTGATTCAATACGTTGAAGTCAATCAAAAAGCCATCTGAAGGAATATAGAAAGAGACCCAACAATCTGAAACATTTCTCGTGGAGTTCATTTAGTTTTAGTGGAATGGAATGTTTTAAAACTTTTTTTCTTCTAAACTCTCGGGGAGGAAGAAAAAAACACATTCCTCCGCCTTACGACTTTACTACAACAGCTGTTACTGTATGGAGAGCAGACACCCGAGTGAAGCTGATAACTTGTTATAACGCGTTGTGAGGAGTGACACCTCCTTCCCTTGCACAGGAAATTAGAGAAACATTACTTTCGGGGGCAATTGAGAGAGCCTGCAACGCGCACCGCCACATCACACCTTCTGTATTTGTCGAGATACATTGTCACATTATTATATTCACAGTTTACCCTGCTCCCTGGAGAGCAAAGAATTGCTCCGCAGCCAGGCTCTTTGTGCCAAAAAAAGGTTGCCATGACGATGAGATTTCACTCCTTTCCTCCCCCCACCTATCCTTCAGTTTCAGCACATTCGACTCTTTCTACTCCTTCATGTGCAATTATGACGAAACGACCATTGTGATACGTTTGCCCAAGGATATCATTAGATCTGCAGCTATAAATTACAAGAAACTGTTCTTCAGACTATAAAATAGGATTATACAAAAGCAAATGCGTGACTCCGCCACCCCGAGGTAAACACTCAGAGCTCGGATTTCCACGGGAAATTGTTTATGTGATGGTGTTTCCCCTCCCGTTTTCTTGGAATAAATATGTATTTTTAGGAAAGCGAGGGAACGTTTTCATAATGCATTGTACACCCAGACTGCAGTGCCATGAGGAATCATGTAATAGAGAGCGAAAGAGAGAGAAAGAAGGGACTGCCTCTGTTTGAATGAAGCAAACAAACTGAGCTGATGAAATTCCTTTTTGTTTCATGTCAGAACAGATTTCATCAAAACCGTGATGTCTGCTTCTACCAGCGTCGTTCTGCCCTTTAAAGGAAGCACATTGAAGCCTAAATAGCAGGTAATTGTAAAGACAAAACACGCTCAAACACAGCAGCAAACAAACCCTCTTCTTCACTCCTCGGGGACTTGATGATATCTTCTTTTCTCTATACTCCCCATTCGCCGCATCTATAAACACCGTTATTTTTCTTCCTTGCTTCAGCGGGTATTTGTAGCCAACTGGTTCTGTCTGTCTGATGGAAGGCTATGCCTAGTTGGAATCTGTTGGCTGTTTCTTCCTGTTAAAGGAGAGGGGGAAACTCTCCAGTGTGTCAAAATGCTACATAAATCCTCAGGACAAGGTTCTAGAGATTTAAGCAAAGTTTCGTATCAATCCATTTCCCATTGACTGTGTACTTTCTTAGTTTTACAGTGCCAGAGAAAGTACTTTGCCATTTTTCTTTGGATGGGGTCATTGACGGAAATATTGCTGTGGCTAATTTTGTACACTGTGTTCTTTACTTGTCTCTTCCATAGATAGTTTGGCTGTCTCTTTTTGTTGGGCTGGGTCAATGGCAAAGTCACAAGTGTCACTACAGTCGTGTACCGTACTTTGTTTTCCTTTCCTATAGGAAACACTTTTGACCCACTAGTTTTGTACTTTCCTGTGTCTGTTTCCTTGACAGAACCATTTCCTGAGCTATCGCTGCTAATAACCTTCCATATTGTTCTCTGTGTTCCTTACTTTCCTACAGAAAGTACCTCTGGCTGAGAGGTTTCTGTGTTCAGTTGTGTTTCCTGGACAAAACCTTTGATGGCCCTGTCGCTTCTGTCTCTTGTCTTTGTGCAGTCTGCTTCTTGTCCTCTCAACTTGCTTTTGGTTTTATATCCATAGGTTGGTGCTACTAGAACCGACACACTGCCAGAAGGGAAAACTTTCTACAGGGATGGATGAAATTGGCTCTTGTTTAGATAGATTTGTTTTTAATCAATGTGCATAACAAGACCAACTTAATTTGACATTGTAACTTAGATTGCAATGGATGGTATACATTTTATTGGAATCAATTAGACTGGACTGAACTCAAATTGGATTCCATACAGTCATACATCGTCTAATTTGTTTTTTACAGTGCCTTTACAAGATTTTTGTAGTGTATTGGAGCAACATAATTAAACAGAATCAAAAGAAATACATCCCAAAGAAATGGTCTGAGCATATGGAGTTCATATTTTTAGTCAGTGAGTTTATTTTGTCCTTATGGAAAGCCTTTACTGCATATCACAGACTAGACAGGCAAAATTGACCTTCGACATGATTCATATGTGAAGTGCTTCAGGAAAGTTGGGACTTGTGTGTCTTTCTAAGAGAGTCCATTTTAATGTTCTGGCAGACGATCAGACATGAATTTATGTACTATATCACAACAGTGACCCCAGCTGGACACCCTAAATTCTGGGATATAAAAGAATAAATATACCTTTCTGTTTTGTTATTGGTATTCCTGCTTCACAACACAACACCTCCCGCCGTGATCATACCTCCGACTTTTTCCATCACTTCACCGAGAGACAAAAACCCACAGGCTTCCGCTGTAGACACTTTTCTCTCTGGCACGGCACTATGGTAGAGTTGGACGGATTAGATGTAGTGTTTCAGTGTCAGAGGGAGCATCTGCACTGTCTGTGGCCGGCTTTATTCCTTCCCTGGCTCTTACTTTGTTCTTTTCTCCACTCCAGCCAGTCCCGTTGAGCTCGCTCTTACTCGAGAGCTTTCATGGGAATCGAGTACAGAGCGCCGAACTGTGCAGGGTGAATACAATATGTTTCTCCCTCCGTATGCTTTCACAAAGGCTGGAGTGGCTTTCTTTTGTGGTGTTGAAGCACAAGCAAACTTCCACGCGAACAGTGACACCGTGCTTTTCATGTGCTGTGAATGCAGCTACGCGAGTTGTGCGCACCCTGAGGCTTTCGCAACATCTCAGGTAATGCAGATCCGGGACATTTCTCAGAGCATAGATGGGGGGTTTTTTCCCTTCTGCCAAGGCTGAATATATTTCTACAGATACAAGCTTAGCTTCCTCTTGGGTAGTATTGTTCAAAACCTGATTTTCTTTAAAGAAAGTGGGATTTAGCTGACTTTGCATACCCTACAGCTAATGAGCTCAATAAATATAGTTAACTATAGTCCAGGAAGCAAATGTTAAGGAGCCCAGAGGTCTATGTAGACAATTGTTGTTGTGTGCGTTTGGAGCAAGATGTGTAATTTTTCATTTTGCTGAAGGGACTATCTTTGGAGGAGGAGCAGTTTTTGCTCCACATAGGATTTCAAGTGCCAAAAGGAAATCGAGTCAATGTGTAATAAATATCCAGAAATCCCTGCAGGAAAATAAGTAGAAACCAGTAAATTCAGTTTATAACAGGATCAAACACGCCAAACAGAATAATAAATAGGGGAAAATGAATTAAGATCACTGAAAAAACTGAAAATAAATTACACGTGCCTACTTCAAATTCAATTAATTCCCAATATGAAGGCTGATTCATTAATTTAGAAAGTCATAAATGGTAATGCCCAACTTAATCGTGTAAATACATAAAATATTTACTGATGGCAGTTCTATTCATGATGTCTTCCAGACGGTGTGTGCAAGAACAAAAGCTTGTGTTTAGCTTTTGTTCTCACCCTGAGCTTTTTGTTCTCAGAAAAGTTATAAAAATGCAGGTATCTGGAATCTGGATAGGAATAGTCCAGTTCAGTTTAGCACTATGGCTACAAATAAGGATGAAATGATCAAAGTTGTAGCCAAAGTTGCACCTATTGTCTGTTTTGTCTTTGCTTTTGCTCATTCTCTTTGAACCAGTTATGTTAGACATAAGTTAGCCAGTATAATATTTATTTAAGACCACAAGCCTTCTGATTATAACGCTGCTGGCATCTTCACCTCAGCAGAGCTTTCTTTAGAAGTGATCCAAATGTTAAATTAGTCTTAATTGAGCAATTAAAAAAAACAAAACAGAACGAGGGGTTCTCAGTTCAGTCCAATATTTGTGTGGACTCTTTCACAAGGCCACTAAAGGATCACAAAGCAGCAGTGCAGCTCCGTCAGACTGCCATGCGAGAGCCAGAGAGGTGACGGACCTCTCTGGTCCATCACCTCTCCTTTCCTTTTACAAAGCTATTTCTAACAGTTCGCACAGTCGCTGTCTGACAATCCAGACACAGTTCATCTCCTGCAGCAGCAGGGGGTTTAAGTTTCATTTCAATTTTCTCTCCTTTTTATATGCCCAGGTTTCTACCAGGCTCAGCAGGGGTGAGAGTCACTGTTCAGGGATTCTGCGGGGAGGAGAAGGAAGGCCATTGCTCATGGGGCGGTGGCATAGGCTTTTTGGAAGTGCTGTAACGACTCCACTCCCAGACCTGGCTGGCTCCACAGTGAACGGGCATTTATCTTTCTTAGGTCCGAGAGCATCTGATGAATTTTAAGGCCTCTAAATGAGCAATTCAGATTAAATTTAATTAAGCCGTATATGAGTGAGGATTGGTTTTCTATTTGAGCGCACCAATGTTTGCTAGCATGTCAGTAATGTTGTAATTCTTGTCATTTTGGCTCCTTTTTTGCTTGAAAAGACTCCAGATAAGTCAAACGTCAGCTTGAACTGCAGTGCCCAGCAATGAATATTTATACCGCTTAAACTTTTTCACATTACAGCAAAGAACTTCAGCGTGTTTTATTATGATATTGCACGATACCGATACAAAGTACAGCATATTTAAGTCTTTTAAATTTGACCAATAACAAGCTGAAAGGTGGGAGATTAATTGGCATTCAGTCCTCTTTACTCTGATACTCCTAAATAAAATCAAGACCTATTGATGTAGTACTATAAGTAAATAGTTCACTTATTGGTAAGTGAACTACTTAAGTGGCTAAACATGAATAGATGTGATGGTTCATCATAAATTTAAATGTAATGCATTAAAGTGATTAGTTTTTGTTTTTTCAGTGAAAAAAATGTGCAGGGCCATGAAAACTTGTGCAAGGCTGTGCAAGAAACACTTTTAAGGTTCGACATTTGTCTCTGAGTTGATGAAACTCCTTCTGAAAGTGATGAACCGACTAAATTTGCTTCTTTTCTTCAAAGTAAGGAGGTAATTGAAGGTGGTCTGTACTTCTGGGTATAAGCCAGAATCCTACCCAGCTGTTCCCCTAATCAGCATGGTTTTACAGCGAGTGTGAATGGGAGAACACTTCATCACACCAAATCTTTTTTTTTTTTTGCTCATACTTAACGTTCTGCTGTGCAGCTCATCAACAGGGCTGCATCCGCAAAGAGGTTTTCCAAATCTCTTGCCGCACAGATGTGAGAACCCACCGTTTTTGCTCGCAGGTAGAAGTACATCTTGTCACGAAAATTGCAGATTTTATTTTTAAAGTCATTCAGCAATTATCTCCAACACTTTTTCTTTTCACTGCGTTATCAGGGTCATTAGAGGCCATGAGATTATCCCAGCAGCCATAGAGCGAGAGGAACACAATACCTCTGAGAGTTGTGTGGCAATATTTAATTAGCTGATAAGAAAAGTTTTAGAGATAAGACTCGGAAGCAGCTTCATGAAGACTAAGAAAAGAAATGCAAAAACTGGATTTTCAAGTTCTGTTTCTTCCCCTTAAATCCACACAGAAGCACAAGTTTATTAAAAGATGCAAAATTGCTAAAAAAAAAAAATATTGCTAAAAATGTAGCATTCACACATATTTTGTAGCTAAAGCAGCTTTAGCAACAACCACATCCTCATATGAAGTTGAACAAACCACAGCAAGTGGTTCTATGAAGTACTGACCAAGACAAATCCTCCGGTTCTGAATCTGAAATGTGAAAACCACATTAAGATCTTTTTTCTTAACACTTCCAAATAAAAATCTGTGGAGGATGCTGCTGTATGTGCTCTGGGGGTGATGGAGGCCTTTCATGCCTCTGAGGCGTTTGGCAGGCCTTTGCTGTTTTAAAAAAAAAAAAAAAACACAGCAGCGCTTTAAAGCTGAATGAACTGCAGCAGGAGAAAAGTCTTGAAAGCTTTCTGACCCAGATCCAAGTTAATTTGCCAAGTAATACTTAGAGCTGATTAAAGTGACCTCTCCCTGCAGTGTGGCACCCAGAACTTCATAATTATTCCGTCTGGGATTGATCAGACACTCTATTACTAAAACAGAGAAGAGGAGGGAGAGGATGTCAAAGCTCATTTTTCATTAATGATTTGCTCTTTTAGCTCACATATATTGAATACAAGATGATTGGTCCTTGAAATAGTTTCAGATCACAGTTCCTTGTATCTAACAACGATGTTTGGATTTCCTTTTGGGATGAGAAAATGTCTTCCCCGATCAACATTCCTTTCTCGCATCAGTTTTTAATGCTTATCCACATGGCCATTTTATTGTTTCTATTCAGTTATGTAAACAAATCTATAAAACTAAACTGCAGATTGAATGAATTTGGAATTTTAGAGAAAATAGCATGGCTCGTCTTACAGTAATCTAAATGTGCTCTCAAGAGTCAAATTCATTTTTTCATGAGTAACGCTGCAGTGTTCTGGATTGTCCACGCGGTGGTGCTGTTCTACAACTATTTACATCAGTTGAAACCAAGTTTAGTTCATTAATTAGATGCATTGACTCTTATTAAATTCCTTTGCCAGGGTTTTGCTGCAGCCTGGCAAAGAAATGTGATATGGTTGGAAATCTTTCACAAAATTAAGCAAGATTAGCTCTAAGTCCTAAGGAGAGACTCCTTAGGAGTTCAAGGGTCAAAACAAGAGAATTCACGAAAATATCCATTAAAGTATGACTTTAAAGTAGTTTTAAAAAAGTTATGACAGTTATTAAATGTTTAAGATCAAACAAATTTTACTATCAGACAAAAAAAAAATGTTCTAACAAAAAGCACTATATAAGCCAAGCTGAATAACTGATGAATTCTGCTCTCCATCACAAAATCCCAAAGGAGGATTGTTGACTTGGCATTTTACCTCCCAGATCAGAGCTGTTGAAAACCACTGCCTGTAAAAACCAGACAGCGGCGTCGTTATTCATTCACCGCCAAACGTACAACCAGGTGTTTCACACGGAGAGCTTTTTGTGTGCATTGTTTCCGTCATCTCGGGGACTTTAACACAGAGGCAATATGCTTTTTGAATCCCATTTCATGTCTATTACATGTCTGGTGTCCTTTATAAAAGGTGCAGTGGCACTACATAAATACCAGTTTGCGTTTTTATTGGCGCTTTTGATTTATGTCCATAATAATGGTGCCATAATATTTTACAATTCAGCTGCAGCTTAATAAACATCTGCAGGCATTTATAAAGTCTGTAGCACTAAATAAACAGCAGATAGTACGTTTAACATTGTTTATGTAATACCATAGTGCTGGATAGAATGTGATAAATGACCAAGGTGGTTGTCCATATTTAACGAACACCTGGTGGCGTTAAGCGTTTTGAACGCCGAGTGGCGCTAACTACACGTCAGCTTGCATTTATTAGGCATAGATTTGGCGCTAAATAACCGCAAAGTTGAGCTGGTAAAGGCGTGATTAATGTCCAAAATGACTTGACATAAATTTCGATCGTAGGTTTATTGCTCAGAGTATAAACTAATATAAACAGAAGTCCTGTTACTATCTAAAAACTTTTTTTCCCCCCCACAGCAGCATAAATGAAATGTAACGTGGCAAGTTGAAAAGTGGGTCAGAAGCGACAAGACATCTCGAGAGACTCTCTTGAGGTTCACGCAGGACTCGTGTTTCCTCAACGGTCGGCCAGCAGCGGGTATAATTGATCAGACTGGGTGTGAATGGCTGCTCCTCAAGCGGCCAATGGCTGCGCACCGGATGCGAGATATCCGCTGCAACAACAAGCACTCTGTTCCCCCCTCCTCTCTCTTTAGCTTTGACGCCATGTACGGCCCAAATCCCGACCTCCTCTCCGGAAAGCGAGAGAGAGAGAGAAAAAAAAAAAAAACACACACACACACACGAGAAAAAATAGCTTGTAACCCCTCATAGTGTGTCGGATAAAACCACTTGTAAACTGGAGTTTTGTCGCTTTTTCTTCTGCCCTTACTTTTTTTTTTTTTTCTACTCCTTTCTTAAAGGAGTTTGTTAAGATTTACTCCGGCTGATGTTTTTAATGCCTCGTGCTCTTACGTAGAACATGGGATTTACGTCCTAACGCAGCGCGTTGGGGAAAATAAGCGACGCTTGGAAACTTTCTCAATGGATTTTGCAGCTCAGTCTTTCCCGACTGAGCTGCAGGAGTAAGTTAGAAACTGGACTTATTTTCCCTGAGCTGAAGCCAAAAGTGACGAAAACACGGTGAGTGTGAGCCTCTCATGGCACGCGCACGGACGTTTAGCTTTGTTTTTGTTTTTTTTACCAACGCGCATTTGTTTTGTGGAATGATATGCCGTAGTAAGAATACGTCGTTTTCTTTGAGTCAAAAGTTCTTTGTAAACGTAATCTGCTGTTTTAATTTAAAACATAAACTTTCTTGATTAAAAATTTGCAGACTTTTCACTTAAATTTGTGGTATTTTATGTGACTGACCAACATAAAGTATTGCATAAAACCCTAAAAAGGAAAATATCTCGGGTTTTAAATGTGAGCCGCATATATCCAGTCCCACTAAGTTCTCTTTAAATATTTGAGGAATATTTCTTCAATTCTTCTTTCCGGATTTTCTCAAACTCTCCTAGATTGGATGGAGAGCATTTGTAAACAGCCATTTGCAGGTGTTAGGTGTGCATCTGGGTCATTGTAACTGGAATATACTTTGATCCAAATCATTCCGGAGCTGGAAGTTGAACCTTCTCGAGTTATTTGCAGCCTCTTTCAGGATTTCAAGTAGGATTGTCCTGTCATCCATCATCCCATCAACTATGACCTCTTTCAGCATCCCTGCTGGGTGAAAGCATCCCCACAGCACCATTCTGCCACCACTGTGGTGTGTGCAATGTGATATACAGTATTGGGTGTTTCGCATGAAGGCCATTCACAAGATCGCATTATTCTGCATTTTTGCTGTGTTCCCCTTATGGGTTGTAGCATTTATAACTTTAACCGAGCGTTAAAGTGCTTAACAGCTTTCTTCCTGATTTGTCCGATTGTTCACTAATGCTCACTAACATTTTGGTATAAATCGCAGAGCCGCTGGATTTATACCAAAATGAAATTATACACAGTTGGACTCTATTTACTAGTGATTTTTGAAGGCAATGCCTGCATTGGCATTTTATATTTCTAAATCGCACGTTATTCGTAGATCATTTTAAAAGAAAAATCTACCTTTCTCTCCATTGAGTGATTATGCACATGTTTGTATGCTCCTATTTTACACCACCGCCACCCCCTGCTTTCCGTCCCACCCACTGTGGTCAACATGGCCTGCACTCCAGCCCTCAGAAGTAGATGAGGGGGCCAACACACTGACAGCCGTCAGTCTGAACATGCCTGCAAACCCCCAGTTGCTGGTTGCTTTGCACCTTTGCAACTTTGTGCTCTGTATGTTTGCCCCCAGATTTTTGTGGGGGGCCTACAAAAGTCTCGGGGCCCCCACAAAAAAAATGTCTCCTTGTACACATTTATCTCTGCTGATCATGGGAAGGGCTGCACAATATAACACAAATATCTGGATATCATACAAACTAAGTCACACAGTATTTATGAGAGAAGATGTAAATAAAAAAAAAAACACTAGATGAGCAAACTGGGTTTTTTTTAAAGTTATTTAGCTACAAATATTCCTATCGTTGCCAAAATACTAACATTGATTTTTATAGTAGCAATAACTCTGTCATTACTATTTTATAGTTATAGTTTAAGTACTTGTATGTAGTGCTGATCTACTCTTTTTAAACAAACTGAAGATTAACAAGCTGACAACTAAGCTACCCTGCAGTCTGCTGCTTTACAGAAATGCTTCTCATAGCTGGCCAACTTTTGTTTTAAATAGCGTTACCTTAATAGCAGTGACAGGTGGTGATTTTGTTGGTTTCCACATCATAAAATCATAAATAATTGTCTTTTCCTTAACTGAATGAAACCTTCAGAAGGCTGTCTTCAACCCTGCACTGCTTTATGCTCCATACAGATGTAGAAAACTTCTGGCTCTGCATCTAGGAATCCATTAAAAAGACTAAAGTGTACGGCCAAATATTTAAGTGGTCAAACCAAAGCGTTTTATAACTCTCTATGTGGTCCATACCTAATGAACGTAAATGATTCTATTAAAAGATCATCTGATTGCAATATTTAGCATTTTTCAACAATACTATCACAATTGGTCAATATTCTAAAACTAAGCAGCAAAAAAACAAAAATACGATCTTTCATGTTAAAACATTTCTCTGACCAAAATTGAGATTAAATTTCAAATGGAAATGATATAAAATGTAAAACCTTTACACTCTAAATTAACTATTCTTAGAGATTTTATCACTGTGACTCATTAGAATACCCAACTTCCAGATGTACATGCAACAATACACGCGTGGGCACAAAAAGGAAGTTGACCAGGATCGAACGTGTTGCCTGGGTGCAACAAAAAGGACCAAAACAACAGAAAACAACAAATGAACCGGAACTCTGGTGGATGCTTCCTTCTGCTGGTCGAGCCCGACCAAGACCTAAACTTGTTTTCCCATAGACCCTTTTTGTTGCAGAGTTTTTTTGTTTTTTTTTTTATCTCGTCACTCATCTTTTTGGCAGCATGGCAATACAAAAATGGGGTCGAGAAAAGGGATGGTTGTCATGAATCTAACCAAAGTCCCTCATATATTATTATTTTATTCAAAATGAGCAGTTCAGTGTGCCGATATGACTCTCTACCCCGGTTTTCTTGCCGATATGCAATATTTAGTGTGCCTTCCATGTGTCAGAATTCGCTTCAACTTTCTGTTGAGTCTTCTCTTTGACTTGTATCTGTCTTTAGTATGGCTTCCTCCAACGCTCAATAAAATCGTGTGAAAGACCTGAACTTTGATCATCACACATTGCAGTCTTTGAGAGAGGAAAAATTGACCCCGTTCAGCTTTAGATTAGAAATCAAATGGCTTTTCTCTGGTGAAGCAAGATTATAGGTGAGTATTTTTAAGGCTTGATCAAAGAGAAGTACAAGAGTAGAGGAAGTGATTTTTTTTTTTTCTCTTTGGTAATGGTTATTCAAAGCTGTCATGGTTGAAGGAAAGCAGGAAGTTTTTAACAAACAGCCTTCAGGGAAGCATCTGCATTCAGATGAGATATTGCTTCTAAAACATAAAGCCTGGCTGTGGAACTCGCTATGGCCCCGAGCAAACAAACTTCCCTGTTTCTGAGCACACACAAAGAGCCTCTGTAGCTTGTGGCTCTGGAGACTCCACTCTCGTGTCAGACTCTGAATCTGGTGGTCCAAACAGATGGTGCCTCGTGGCTTTTAGGTTGTTTGAACAACTATGTAATCAAACGGATCCATCTCTCTGACGAACACTGACCTGTGTGTGGGGCTCATTTTCATAGCGGTGCTTGTGCAGATATCTGTTATTATTTGCATGCCGTTATTTGCATGCCTTGTCTAGCACGGATAAAAACGTTCCATCTCTCCTACAGGAATTCAGATGTGTCCCCAGCCAGCTAGAGAGGCCCTTCAGTCCAAAGATGGATTCCAGAAGTCAGAACGACAGCGACGGAGAAGGAAGACGCCATTGGGGGTTGCCGTCATTGACTGGATTGGCGAACATGGTGCATGACGAAGGTAGAGCACGATCCCGGTCTCTGCAAACCCTAGATGCGCCATCAGATCCTGGGCTGAACTGCAGGTTACGGCCACACACTCCACCAGTGTTATCTCTGGATCAGATAAGAATAAGCGGTGGCAGTAATGAATATACAGACGGGCCGTCGGCTGCTCAAAGGTCTCCGGCCACCCAGCAACGGAAGACTGATGTGGTTGCATCAACAGGTTCAAGGACCAATGGACAGCAAGAGACCGAGGAAGAGATGTCCAACAACCTCCGCAACCTGCATTCAGTGACTCACCAAGGGAATGCAAATGCTCCCATCTCTTCAAGAGAGGGTGTGTCTCAGTCTTCCAGTGTGGAGGACTCCCAGAGCAGCATCCGCACCAGCGCAGGGAGCAGTTCTTCGGGTCAGCGGCTTCTCGGCAGCCCGGTGAACAGCAACGAAATAATCAGAAACCAGCCAAAACGAGCTGATTCCGAGGAGCTGAAACCCCTGAACACAGAGTACAGAGACATAGAAGCAATCCCAGGCAGCAGGAAGCCTTTAAAAAAGGACAAACACTCCAACAAATGCGAGTCCTGCGGTCGGTGCAAGTGCTCAGAGTGCGTCCAGCCAAGAGTGCTTCCGTCCTGCTGGATGTGCGGCCAACGCTGCCTATGCTCTCCAGACAAGGCCGTGGAGTACGGGACATGCGCCTGCTGCGTGAAGGGCATTTTCTACCACTGCTCCAATGATGACGAGGACACCTGTGCGGACAATCCCTTCTCATGCTCTCAGTCGCGCTGCTGCGCACGCTGGGCAACCATCACGGTCTGCTCATTGCTCTGCCCTTGTCTCTTGTGCTACCTCCCAGGTAAGGGATGTCTGGCCATGTGCCAGTGCTGCTACGACCGAGTCACACGACCCGGCTGCCAATGCAAGAACTCAGCCCTAACCCACTGTCACGACGACAGCACAGCAACGTAGGCCAGGATGAAATGGGACACTGATTGACCAACTCCACACAGAGTGAATTGCAAAGTGTCAAGTTGCACAATTTGAGCCATCCAATAGTGTCATTGTGGCTGCTGTCTTTATGTCCACCGGACATGACAGGAAAGGCTTCCAGGTGTCTATTTTGAATGCAAATTTACTAAAAGAAATGTTACTGGTAAAGGCACTGGAGGTGCATTTACTCACCTTAGCATTAGGAGTTTCACTTGAATGGTCAACCAAAATAAGCACTCCACATTTCAAGGTATGGCATCTTATTTAACTACTGTTATATCTTTTCACTCAAGTGCCGTGATATTTCCTAATACAGTCCAAGCAGATAGCTTTGGGGTTTTAACATTTGATACAAACTATATTCTAAAAGCTTCTGCTACTAACTGTATGTAACGTAATAATGGAAAGGGGATGTACAATAGAAAATGACAGATGTTTTATTTTTGTATATATATATATATATGATACTTCAACTGTGAAAGGTTTTCTGCCATTAGAGGCACCTTGATGAATCAGCTCCCATTCCTATAAAGTTTCTGCATTCACTGGAATGTTTACAAATCATATTTTTAAATAATTTACAATGTTAGAGATCTTAACCCTGATCCTACCTGTAAATTGTACCTTATTATTTGAAAAAAAAAAAATGTTCTAATTCCAAAATTGCCTAGTGTAAAGTTAAAAAGATATATTTATTTGAAGGTTTTAATATTTTATTATGACAAATATTTATTTTGAGAAAGCATTGTTAAGGGCCTCCTCTTGTTGCTCGGCAGAGTTGACACAAATAGCTCACTATGGATTAGAAGATCAATATATTAACGTATAAAATTAAAAGCCTTGAAGTCTAACTGACTAGTGTGATTTTTATTGACTGTATTGAAAGACGGCTGCGACCAAAATGAAACAATGAAATGTCACGGCTGTGTAAATCGTATTCCTGTTTTTTTTGCCAGCACAAAAGAAATCGACGGGGTTTTTTTATTAACCTAAAAAGAGAACAAAAACAAGATGACGCCTGCTTTTGATCATGTTGATGAAAAGGACTTCACAGCTTCTTTTCATCAAAAATAAAAAAATTTGAATGTATTTAACTCACTTTTTCTCAACAAAGTTCAAGGTTCATTTCAAATACTTTTTATTTTCTATTCATTTTTTTCCCCCCCTCTTTCCCTTTAATCAAAGTTTTGTTTGGGAATTCCTCTTGCGGATGTCCCTGCAGGCGGAACATGAAGCTCCTCACACTTGTTGACAGCGTGCGGACGTGTTTGCAGGTCGGTACGCATTCAGAGCTGTGATTGACACGTCGAGGCCAACTTGCTCTCGCTTGTTTGATGCGCCTTTGACTGACGAATGTTGAAAGAGGGTTTCGGGGTTGGGGGTTGTTTTACATAATTATCAACTTTCACCCGTTTTACAGAAGGTGTTGGAGGAGACGGGGGGAGGGCGCAAAAAAAATTGAAAATAACAGGCTGAATCCCATTAGAGGCAGAAAAGGCAGAGTTGATCTGGTGTTTAGTCTTCGCAGCCCTCCTCTCCCTCTGCATTGTCTCAGCTGTGAATGAAGAAGGGAAGCGTGAGTGAGATGGAGGGGTCTGAGGTCGTTTGGGAGAGGGTCCGCTAAGGGTTAAAAGCGTTGCTTTGAATGACAAAGACCAAACAGTTTACCCCCGTATTCAGCCCAGCATGCATTCATCCTGTTCTCAATAGTTAGGGGGTTATTTTGGCTCCTCTCTGGTACCTGCTCCCACTTGGTATTCCCATAGGGAGATGGTGGGTTTGTTGGGGAAAGAAGGGGGGGGGGGGGGGGGAATTTTTGGCTGCCACTTTTTTTTTTTTTTTTTTTAAAAAAAAAAAGATATATATATATTTTTTTTTTTTTTTTTTTTTTTTTTTTTTTTCCAAGTCCTTTTTTATTTTTAGCTCACGTAGATTATCCAAGAGAATTATTCAACTGATAAACCAAAAAAAAAAAAAAAAAAAAAAAAGAACTACAAAACTACAAACTGCTTCGGTGAAAAGATTTGTTTATCCATCGAGTCGTTGCAGCAATTTGGCAGGAGGAGGAGGAGGATGGGATATGAACTGGAAAGAGAGACCAGGGTGGGGGGGGGCAGAGCAGCTCTCTTTGTTGGTTTTAGCCACCGTGGCCCCTGCGGTTCATGGTGTTGTGGGGCAAGAGCGGCCCATTCACCCTGCTCACCAAGGCAGAACGCAGCACAGGAAGACAGGAAGGAAGCGGGGCTATTCTTTATGGAAGCATTGTCTGTCCGTCTGATGGGGCCAGGCTTAAGCAATCAAACAGCCCTGTGAGAGACGGGAGGGTGGGGAGAGGTGAGGGCCCACCATTTGTCTGGTGATGAGGGAGATGTGTTCCTCTGTAAAGAAATTAAATAAAACAAAAACAAGAAAGCAAAACGCGTACGCATCTCTTTCTACTTCCTTTTGCTGGTCAAATCTGAGAGAAAATCGGAATGCCACGAAGAGAAAAGGGAAACCCACATTTGAGTTGACTTAAACTTCTAGGTTTAAAATTGTAACAAGAAAACCAAACTGCAAGAAAACTATTTTTTTCATTTTTATAGAAAATAAAATAATTTTCTTTGGGGTTTTTTATGCTCAAAGGAAGGGATGCCAAACTCATTAAACATATAGATAAAACCAATTAAATTAATAAATGACAGCAGGCGATGAGTACTAATCGAGATTAAATAATATTTCACATATTTTAGTTTTGCAGGATAGAAAAAAATGCTAATATTTAAGTACATAGCTGTTAATTGAAAAGGTTCTATTTTTAGAATTTAGAGGGCCAAAAACAACAAAAAAACTTCTGAATTTGGCCCACAGGCCTCGAGTTTGACACGCGCTCCACTTAATTTACACAGCAGCTTTAAGTTTCTCTTTTTCTCCGCTCAAGTGTTCTCCTAAGTAAATAAAAAAAACTTACAAAAAAGTGCAAAATAAATTAAAACTACTCTACAATTTCAGTGCATTTTAATGTCAATAGGAACTATTTTAGAAGCAAAAACACAAAAGGGTTGAACTTTGCTCAAGAGAGCTCACCTCTAACAGCAATTTGAATTTCTGTAAAAACCAAAAAAGAGTTAATTAATTCATTTTTCACACACTTTCTTAAATTAGCTTAAGGTGAAAAGAAATTATGGATGAAATTAGACTGGAGAACCAGTCACTTAAAACAAATCAGCTCTTTACTGCTTTAGCTTCATCAGTCCAAACTTTGTGCTATGAAGTCGGGTCAATAAATCCATGAGAGGTGCTTAAAACCAAAGAGGGAGGGAGAGGAAAAAAAAAACAATAAAAAAAAAAAGATAAAACCTCACACCTATCTCATCTGTACCGGTGAAAACGTTTTCTCAGAAGCTGAACTTTTCTTTTTTTTTCTTTTTTTTTTTTTTTTGTTTTCCGATGTGGGCGGCTGAGAGATGCATGCGTGTGGAGCTCAAAGCCAAAGCGCAACCCCCCTCCACCACCTGAGTGTGGTTTAACTTTCCACTGAGCTTGTCCTCTGCTACTGTCACACTTTTACGCTTTCAGGCAAAGTCGAGAGTTTTGGGACTGACACTGAATGAAGTTTGCCCACTCGCAATTAATCTCAACGCTCCCTTTTGGGGAGTAAAGATAATCACTTCCACAATGTTAGCTTCTGAGATGAATGATGTGCTGCTTTTTAATTTGAAACCTAAACCTGTAGCAGCTCAATCAGTCTCCATGACAGCTGAACTACTGTTATGCCTGAAGAAAGGAGATTACAGCAGCCATGAAAGCAAACAGACACAGACTAGAGAGCGCATCTGCCATAAAGGTTTAGTGGGTGTGTATAAGACAGAGGGCGTGCAAAAGAGGACGCCATGCTAGCAGCAGAGAAGTCTTTGCCTCAATGTGGAAAGCAGGCAAAAAAGAAAAAAAAAAAAAAAAGAAATCTGGCGTGCGTTTGCCCTGATAAACTTGACCGCTGGCTTATTCTTGCACACGTGTGCAAGTCTCCCCCTTGCACAATGAAATGTCCCACTGGAGGCCCGAGTCTAATGGAGCACTTAACTTCAATCCACCACAGGAAGTCGGTTCATCTGCATGCCTTTACACACACAAGCACACAGCGTCAGTCCGCTGCTGACAGCCAGTGGATATTTGTTGGCGACGCGGAGGCTGCAAGGCTCTTTACAGCTTAGCGGCCAATTGTTGTTCACCCAGACACACACACACACTAAGAGCTTAGAGCTTCAGTTGTTATCCTGAAAGGCAATCCTGATCCCCCTGCAACACAGTAGGACAGACGCACATTAAAAAGAGGAATTAGTGTGGTCTGACAGCTCACTATAACACATGGCACTTAGCTTGTGGATGTGAGCGTTTGTGGCAATTATGTGTGTTTTGGGAAGGTCCGTTCGCATGTGGATGCATGCGTGTGTGTAATCAGGAACAGACTGCGAATTATATAGTAAAGGTTTGCATACCGAGTGGAGAATAGTAGCCATTTAGTGTGTGTAGCGTGAGCCAAGCACAGTTTGCACACATGCAAATGGAGAAATGGGCAACTTGGAGACTAAATTGAGACTGTTGATCAATTTGAAACTTTATATTATAGTAAATGAAATTTTCAATTTATATCTAAGCGCATCTTTTTCAGGCAATGCACATTTTTAAAAGAAAACTGTCACTTTTTATAGTTTGAATCTATAAAAAAAAAAAAAAAAAAGATAGTATTCTCAATTGAAGAGTTTCTAAAATAGCTCCTTGAGTTTTAAAGCAACGTTCAGGAATCGTGATACTTAAAGTATACGCAACCAACAGCACCTGAGAAAACTCGGAAATCTATGCTTTACTTCCAACAAAAAACATGCACAGGAATCCCAGGTCTTTTTTAAGAAATAAAAATAAGAAAAGTTAAAAAGAACATTTCCTAAAATGATCATATTACAAAGAGTAGTGGTCTGAGAAAACCTTCAGCAGAAGTTTTCCTTTGTGAACTAATTCTTAACTAAAAATAATTTTTCATTCAATAAACAAGTTTGTTTTAAAAGAAGATTACAAATATTGTAAAACGATTGTCATTAAATATGCATCTGTTTTATATACATTCTGGTAAAAAAAAAAAAAAAAGGATGTTGAAAATGATTTCTACCTCTCAATAATGGAAATATCTATACTGCCATCACAACAACTGCTTTCCACTGGTATCATGATGATTTGTTGAGGCGCTTAAAGGTTGGAATAATTTTCTCCAGGCCTCTATGGTGTATTTTTATCACTTGGAAATATCCCAGGAAATATCAATGCAAGTAATTTTACTGTAAAAAAAACAACAAAAAAAAAACCCTAAGCTTTTTTTTTTTTCTCTAAAGTGTGGTTCTGTTGAGAGGTGGTAAACTGTCAATATATTACCAACAAGTTATTGCGGAAAATGATGTTGAACTATCAAGCATTTCCTGACAAAAATGAATCTTAAGTCCTTCTGAAAACAACACCAAACTGTCTGGATTTTAAAAAAGAAATAAAAACAAGTTAACCATTATATGATGTTGATGTTAAGACCATATCATTTTATGGCTTCAGGTGTTTGACTATTAACAAAACACATTATATTGGCTCCAGCCAACACGTTTTTACATTTCCATTTTTTTCCCAACCCAATTTGCAAACCAGCTTCCCTATTCTGCAGGTGTTTCATTCGTCCCCAATGACATCATATAAACGTCTACCTGAATAGTGCCACTGAGACCCAGGTGGAATTATTCAAATATGAGCATAAACGGAAGAGGAAGAGGACATTTCAAAGTCAGATCTTACTAGATAACTCAACTATTTAAAAAAAATACTTCAGTTGTGCATTTTAATAATGCCAGAAAATAGAATCCAGAACATGGAGGCTTGGCTTTCGTTCCCCTAAAATTAGCATGTTTATTAGGATCTAAGGGAAATTTACAGCGAGTATGAATAACTCCACAGAAAGTAATTTTAAAAACAAACCTGAAAGGAGTAGGTACTAGTGAAAGATATGCCAGCAAGTAAAAACAACAAATACATGCATTTTTCTTCCAAAGCAATGCTAAAGTATACAAAGTTCATTTCATACAGTTTAGCAACAGCTGTGCTGAGATCATAAGGTATCACGATCCTTTACTCTTGTTTTATACAACACATTATTTAGAAGTGGCAACCACAAGAATGTGTGTGTTTCAAAAGAAATGGGGCAATGGTTATTCAGCAAGAACCTCAACTGGGACAAGACTGAAGATGTTCATAGGTACATGAAAGTCTTCATGAGAAAAGAGGGGTTTTTTATTATTTATTTAAGACGATATATTTTCGGTTTAAATCTGAGGCAAACCATTTTTATGTTCTCTCTCTCTCGCCTGGAGGAAATGGAGATCTTGGGTCTGTCATGCAGCTATGAGAGCACTGCAAGCCACGGGGTCTTGTTACCGCTCACAGGTGCGGCGTGCTGACAAGCTCATGATGACAGCAAAGCCAAGGTGCGCTCGAGTGTGTGCGCGCTTGTACATATGGAAGTGTTTTCCCAGCCCGAGGACAGAAATTTGTCAATGGCTGCAGAGATTGTCAACGTGCCTGAAATTCCTCTAGACTCCAAACAACTGGTGACAAGTTTGGAGGCTCCAAAGAAAGAGGGTGAGACTCTCTCGCCAAAGTTTTCCACTCTGCAAGAGCAGGTGAAACTTTTCAGAAAATAAAGGGCCTACTGTTCTTCTTCACAGCCATGATATATGGAGAAGCTCAGCAAATACATTTTAAAAGACTTGATTATCAGAATTATCAAATTATCCAAAGGTACAGATGTGGTACAGAGTCTCATGATGAGAAATGGGTCATATAAGAAATTACAAGAAAAAAATGCAGCTGTTTGGCTACAATACTAGGTGAAAGTTTGGAAGAGACAAAGTGAGTTTTTTTAAAGTGCTAACAGTCAAATTTGGTGGCACAATTTTACTACAGAGTTATGTTCTTACTGACATTGTTACTTTGCACAAAATGAATAGAAAACTAAAAGTGAGGCATTAACTTTAACTTCCTCACCTTAAGTCGACAGCTACACAGTTTAAATTTGGACACAGTTTGGCCAAATGTAAAAATTTGATGAAAACTTAAGCTGAATTGCACCTGGTAACTAGGATTTTTCAGAAAGAAGATGGACCTGCCTTTATACTACACATAGTGTCTAAAAAAGTTTTCTAATGAAAATGTTCCATTCTATTAATTAACCAAAAGGCAGGAATAATGGGGGGGAAAATGATCAACTAGTCCTCAGGAATCAGACCATCTGAGTCAAAAGGAAATACCCAGTTGGATACTGAAGGCCTATATGCACATATGGGATGTTGTTTCAACTTTATAGGTTCAGTAAAAATGTTCATAAAATTGTCCACAAGAAGTTCAGATACTGCTTCAATAAATGCATTTAGGTCTTAAGACCAACACGTGTAAGGCCACATGAAAAGTCGTTTGCGAATTTATTGTTTATGGAACTTAGTCGAAGCATTCCATCTCTACAGACCACGATTGCCTCATTGCTGGGACTCCAAAGTCAGAGAAAACAAGACACACACTTCATATGTCATTTCTTGAGGAGCAGCTCTGCAGCTGAGCTTGGGCCAAAAGCAACAGAATTCCATCAGCTTGGTATGCCTGCCCGATTAATATAGAAAACAGAGTGCTTTACTGAGCTAATTTAGTGCAGAAGTGTGGCACTTTCCTGGTCGTTATGTTGTCCGTCAAAATAACGAGAGGGTTGGACAGAGCAGAGTAGAGGGAGCGCTACCAGGATTTTGCTCAATTTCTTAAACTTTCATCACCAATCCGGTTTAATAGCATCTCTGCAGAGTTTGGCCACCTTGCTTCACTTAAGGATATCGCCTTCCCGTGCAAGTCAAACTATATCCATACAGTCTGCTGAATGTTAAAGCCCATGAATGTTAAAGCCCATGCTGTTTTTGCCAGCTTGGTCAAAAACAGCAGACCAATACACACCTGCAGCAATGGTGAAATAGTTCCTCAGAGGTTCTAGGGTATTGTGCTAAGAGTTGGTCAAGGAGTTGTCATGTTTGCCATTACTAGCTCTTGAAATGTTCAGCCCAGAAACTTACAACGGATAACATGCAAGAGGCATGAGCAAAGGTAAGTGTGCATGTTACAAACCCTGGCGTGGTTCAAGCTAGCTAGCGCAGGAAGTCTTGACCACTTCCTTTGTTAGCATAAACTTTGATTAGGACACTACACGCTGTATCGTACTTGACAGAGTTTTATCAACAGGTCATAATTTTGAAATGTACTTAAAACTTTCATCGTTTGAGCTGAACTGAGGTTATGTTCCGAAAAGATCCATTGATAAAAGTGAGAAATAAGTGAAACCCAGTGTTGTCTAATACACGATGATCAATTTATTAAACATCAGATCAATTGAGAATTCATGGGATGACCTTGCTAAGCAAGTTTCATCCATGGAAAGCCTAACTAGCAACATCTTCTTTGGTCTAGTGTGGTTGCTATAGCAATAAGCCTGACTATTGTAGGGCAAGCTCAAAATGATGGAACGAAAGGCAGCTATTTTACCCATTTTTATTTCAAAGAATTATTCACAATAATCCAGGTTCAGACTTCGCTACTTGCAGTATGACTATGAAGCAATTCAGCTTAGTAATTCAGTTTTAACTGATCTGTATGTACAGGCTTTCAGCCAAAGACTTGCATAAGGATATTGTTTTAAGAAGTTGTACAAAAACTGAGAGGAAGTTACTTATTAAGTATCTCGTCTACCTGTGCCAAGATAAGCTTTGTGTTTCTGCCACTTTAACCCGACCAATATCCTGTCTGTGTGTGATTAGGAGTGGGCACGTGTGTTTTCCATGTTTCTCGGAAGGCCGCAGACCAACATTTCCTTTATGTTTCGACTCGCACACAGTCGAGGACACAAATTCGCCCGGTCCCTCTGCCTTTTGGAGCCTGCACAGGGGGAGCCGCAAGCCATCGCCATAAAGTTTGCTGTTGACATCGACAAAGCAGTCTCTGTTCTTCCTTTAACGCCCCCCTCCCTCCCACCGCAGCTCCCCTGTCCTCCCTGCAAGCATTTCATTGCTTCTCCCTTCGATATGCCACTCTCGCCTCACTGTTCCTCACTGCCTCTCTCCTTTCTCTTTATGTCAACCCCCTGCACCCACTCTCCCTCCGCCCTTCGCCCTCCATCCTCTCTTTGGCTCTCTTCTCTCCTCACATTTCGGATGTGGGGCAAGAGAAAAGGAAACGGCGCCAAGCTCTGTTTGACAGGCAGAGAGCAGGGGCAGAGACTGAAGCAAAAGGAGCCTTTTTAGGGGATCCATGTGCATGTTTGAGTGCTTTCCAAGTGGTGACAACAGTAGCCACACCTCTAAATCAGGAAGACTCTGTTTACACTTCACGACTGCTATAAGTGTTTGATTGCGTAGATTGTTACACATTACGACATTGATTTTGCTGCATTGGCAACATGTTCATCGCAAAACTCTGTTCAAAGGGTGTAACAGTGGAGCACCTTTGTGAATCGTTTCCACTGAGCGGTATGGCACTGTTTTATGATCCGCCATATTATAAATAGACAAAATAGTGTACCGCACCACGTCGACCCGTTGTCCTAACTCTCAGTGGAGTTACGACAATAGACGATTGTTGAAGCTTTTACGGCTGCAATTAAAAAGGGAACCACAATACATAATTGTAAGAGGCTTGGCATTAAAAATTATTTACTTCAGTTTCACAGAGAACCAAAGACGATAATTATGAACTTTTTTGTTTTTTGCATGAGGCTCTAATGATAGGCCATCCTCAATCATCACTTCCAGATCTAACATTTTTATGAGCCAATTATTGGTCAATGATGATTTAAATCAAATCAAATTTTATTTGTATAGCACATTTCAGCAGCAGGGCATTTCAAAGTGCTTTACGTCATAACAAACATAAAAACATTTAATAAACTGTATGTACAACTGGATTTGCCAACAAGACTATTTGTAGAAGATGAGAGACAACCAGATGTAAACCTGGGTCAGAAATACCTGCCTCTGGGGTGTTTGGATGGGGAAGGAGTCTGTTTTATGTGTAATGGGCCGCCACAAAGAGCAGAGTGTTTGTAATCAATGCTGACCCAACAGCCAGACAGACTGCAATGACGTGCTGCTGGCTAGAGAAATAACAATTTTTCAGGAAACAGCAAAAGTTCACTAAACAAACTCTCTCGCTTTACAGCAGTTATTCACATCAAAAAAGAAAGTTGTTTAAACGGGCGAAACATCTTTGTAGAGCTAAATGTTCTTACAAACATTGCTACGCTGACCAGCTCAGACAACTAAACGTTGGCCCATCTAACCAACAGCTTTTCCTCTGCAAAATGGTGATCGATCTTTAGACACCTACCCATCTAAACAGGAGGATCGCAAACAGAAAATCGTCTTTGCCGCAGTAAAGAGAAATGCTTAATGAAGGCTATGCTAGCAAGGCTCTGATGGGGCTTAAAGTGAAATTCACAACCTTACCTGAAGTTTTTCACACTTTGTATCATTACAATCAATTTAATTGTCTTACAACTGCAAACTTAATGTCTTTCAAGTAGGACAAAAAACCCAAGCATACATCTAGACTTAAAATTAAATGGTTTACATTCAAGTATGATTTGTTCAAATGGCTGAGCCTGAAATGTGAGACTTGAAGGTTTTTGAGAATTCTTCATTCAATTTCATCAAAGTTGAGCTAGCTTCCTTAAAAGAAAGGGCAGAAACTTTGTTGTTATACGTGCAACACAAATAGAATCCCTGAACCAACAGGAAAATGGTTCCCACATATTTCAAATCAAGTTTCAGACTTTATAGAGTTCTCTGTGCTTTATAGCACATCTTTCAAAAATAAATACAAAAGTTCATACTGAATTTTTGTCAGTGCTCTTTAAATAGGGAACCTGCAGGAGTGAAAGGAAGAAAGAGTAGAAAAGGAAGTATGGGTAAAGGAACTGAACAGAATTAGGACAGAGGGAAGAAATAAATGGCTTTACTGATTGTTAGAACTTGTTTACTTTTAGTCAAGGGAGGCAAAGAAGATTTTAGCAACAATATGTGATATTTTGATGCCAGTATTGTCAGAACGCATGTGATGACCTGTGATGCGCAAGAAAAAAAATTTGACTTGCAAAACAAGCAGAACTCAAAATAATATGGCTGCTCGTTTGGCCCAGAGTGAAGTCATCGGGCTGCATGGATCAATTGATGGATGTGATGGGAAGCGGGGATGAGCGAGGGGAGATTGTAGGTCAGAATGTAAAGTTGGAATTAATTAGGGCCCATCGCGAGGCAAATGAATGGCTCATTGTTATCGGGAACAGACTGCAAGGAGGAACAATCTGGGCTTTGTGCAACAAGTTCACCTCTCTGTCCTCTTCTTTCTCCCTCACTTTCCCTCCTCATACACCAGATAGATGGTATGGAATGCCGGCAGGATTTTTCTATTTGGCTATTTCCATACAAAATATCAAATTTGCATAGAATTCGCTAGACCTGTCATGATAAATTTTGTTGGACAATAAATTCTCCCAAAAGTTATGGCGATAAGCGATAATAATTGTGTTTTGCATTAATAATGCAAGAGCACATTCTTGAAGATCAATACTTTTACATTCTAATGAACATTTAACACTGGAAGACATACCAAGTATCCAAAATAAATAAACAAAACAAATAAATCTCTGTAAACAGTACCAACAACCTTTGAAGGAGTCTGACTCTTTATCTCTTTGCACTCATGTAGGTCTATAAATTAGAAAGGCTGAGGAACCTCTCCTCCCCATTGACATCTTGATAAGTGGAAAATTGAGCTGGAAATGGAACTGCCAAAGGTCTACCAAGCCTCCCCACCCTGCATAATTGCAGCCTCGAAGCTTGCAGTAATTAATCTTTGAGAAAACTTGTCAAATTATTAATAGGGCCCTTAAGTGATGGCCCTGAAAGGAGGCCACTGTTCTGAAACGAGCGAGAGAGAGAGCGCACAAGCCTTTTGGAGGGGCTGTTTACTGTGAAAATACGAAGAGGTCGCTTTCCAGGAGTTCCACGACTCCACGTGTCTCGGCTCTCCACACGCGGAGGACTTAAAGGGACTGCAAGTCTCTCCGGAAACCAGAGAGAAAGTGAACTCCTCAGTAGACACTACAAGGATGATTGATTTTTGTCAACACACTGAGTGCTGTGTGGTTTAAAGATGTGTTCTGCTTCACATATGACCACTCTAGCAACTGTAGTCTCCGACTCCTTTCCCCACTGTGCCTCTTGTTCCCCCCTCTGTTGCCACCGAACACAACGGACATTGTTCTCACTAGCCGATCAAATCTCGCCATCCTATTCTCAATTTTCAATGCTATAAGCCCTCAGAATATACAGTGCCACAGTCTTCAGGTTTTTTTTTTTATTATGAGTTGATGTGACTGACCAATACGCCTGGTTTTTCAGTTTCTGATTCGGATTAATCCATAGCTGGAGGAAGAAGGGACGCCTTCCTGCAAATGAGCTGACAAAATTTTCATCATGAGACAGTCAAAGATTTTGACACGTTGGATGAAGTATGGGAGAGCCTTTACCATGACGCCCGAAAAAATAAAAATCACCCCAACACCATGCTTCCAACACCAAATTCTGCAGATTGCAGAACACACTGATTTCCAGTGTTTTCTGATACATTCTGCTACATTAGTTTTGTAACTAACACACAAAACTAATTTACACTTATTATCTAGTGTAATAGGATATTTTCACTAGAAACAAGATTGAGTTTTTGAAGTACAGTCACTGTAAAACCAATCTAAAAAAAAAAATTAGTACTAGCCTTTCGTTGGTTGGAAAAGAAATGGCGTGGATCCATTTTTAGTCACCTCTAAATTTACTGTGTCTTTGATTTGCCAAACAATGCACAAAAGGTTCAGTCAATTCCAGGAAAAAATGAAAGTAAACTCCCTTTTCCTTTTAAGAAATATCACTACAGAAGAATTCACCCTCAAAGATCAGCTCCACGGTCAGATTAAACAGTCCATCTTCAAAGACGTCTCATTGAGAAACCCTATAGGTCACCACACATGTCCTGTTAACCATCTCCTACCAAGTTTCACACCTTCTTCCATGTAAGCAACATGTACGTAGGTTGTGTGTACTTCCCATACTTGTGAAATGTCAAGACATGCATCCTAAAAAGTTGCTCCAAACCCTTTTCTTCCTGTCTGAACTAAAGACGCCTTAAGACCCGGCTGTTTGTTGCGACTCCTGGATGGAGGCGTGTACGTGCATGTGAACGCCGAAAGCGGAACAACAGAGCTATTCTGTTCTTCCGCAACACAGTGTTTCTTGCCCACTTGAAAGCAGCGCTGCCTTGTGCCAAAGAGATTACATATTTCCTCTCTTACTGCCACAGGGTTAAGAAGCTTTGCTCTCGTGTGTGTGACTGCTGTTACAAGTCAGCGAAGGGTTCGCTGCAGATATAACTACAATTTTCAATCCTTGTTGCAAAATTCACCTTTTAGCTCTCTAGGTTATAAAAACAAACACAAAACAACCAAATTACTAACTTTGCTTAATTAAAAGAAACTGTCCTGCTGTTATGGAAACATTAAAGTTGAAATATAGCAAACTGATAACCATGATAAACTGAAACTTGATCAGAGATTTAATTTATCATTACCAATACTTGTAAATATGTGGTTACTTTCCAGTGGGTTATTTTGAGCTTCAACAGGTAACCATTAAAACCACAAGTCTTTGATAAACATGGTCATCATTAAAGTTTTCCACCCACTAACTTTCTGTTCAGTAGAAACAGAAAGTCAGTAGATTTATTTACATTAAATAGGCCAACTCCTCCAGCTAGGTATGCAAGCCTAGTCTTACATAAACTATTTAAAAGAATAAAATAATGAACAATCGTTGCAAATTTAAAATGAGGAGATTGTGCACATTGCTCAGATTTAAACATACACTTTAATTAACAAAAATCTCTCGAGTCAAAGGTTGCAACATTCAAGGTTTACTTGTCATATTATTTTTGTAATTTTATTTATTTTGTTTTAGTATGGCCCTAATACTCTGTTGTAGCTGCTAAAGTTTTATGTATAAAATAGAATCTACAGAAGGAAATTATGTCTGTCAGACTGTGTGGCACTACAGCACCACCTATAGGCATGGCATAGATACTGCAGTGTTTTGGTTCATTTTTGGTCTTCTTGAGTGGATAAAGATGTCCGCAGCATCGTTTCCATTAACCATATAATTGCACAAATTGCAATTGCGAAAATAAATTTACCAAATGGAAACACGGTAATTTGCATTTTTCTCATTTTTTTTTTTTTAAAGCCAGGATGACGTGGTTTTTCAGCTGTATCAACATTAGTGTATTTTGGCAAAACTTGCAATGGAGACATTTTTTCACATCACAGGAGTCGTGATCAACAACCGGCTGTTACTATTGCTGGAAAAGACGCAGAAGATGACAGGAAGCGGCGGCGCAGCATTTTTTTATTTATTTTTTATTTTTTAAATTGGCTCAAGCTGCCCCAAATTTGGCTCCCGCAGCACTTCTGCTAATAATAATATTTTCTACCTCAACAACACCCAGCTCAAACACTAAGCAGCTTTATGCAAAAAAAAAAAAAAAAAAAAAAAAAAAAACATAATTAGACTCTAATTAGTCACACCTGGAACAACAGGTCCTACCCAGACAAACTACCAAACGGATTAAAACCCAAGCTCTGCTGTTTCCAACAATACCAGAATCGCCATGCAATGTGCAGAACCCACAGAACCAGCAGCCAAAGAAGACAAAAAAAAAAAAAAAAAAATTATTTCACGAAGCTAAAAACATAAATTTAGTCCTACCTAGAAATGGGACATCTGAATCCAGGCCTCGAGGCGTGTACCAAGTAAAAAGGGGGCGTGTCCGATGCTGTCTTGCTGAAAACCACGTGACTGCTTTATTTTGCGTGTCGGTTTTCAAAATAAAAGCGCGCTGAGCCGTGCTGCTTCGTGGCTTGTTGGAGGTCATTTGGTCGCGCATCAGAGGAGAATATTTGTAAAAAGAATCAAAAGAAACACTGACCAACATATTTGATCTGTACTTCACTCTTGTATTGTTTTCAAAAACCATTGTTATTAATTACAAAGAATATTTATAGCAAGATATAAGTTGGGTAAAAAATAAAAAAAAAGAGAGAAAATTGTAATTGCACACATGGAGGCAAAATGTGCAAAAATGTCACATCAACCAATGCCTTTCCAAAATGTCTATGCTTCATTGGTTTTGGAATGAAATTTGGTACAGTAAGAGGTCAGAACCTGTACTGTGAATTGCTAGAGGTTCTGGATTTCAACTGCATGCTTTCAAGGAAAATCCACATCACGTAATGTATTCTATTTATTTATTTATTCACTCTGTGCCGTATGTATGTTTTTACTCAGTAATACAATTGATTTTTAGACCTCTAGAGTATTGTCTGGAATACGACCTTTGTTTTGATACCCAAACCAGTCAAATACACCTCGTAGTTCCTGAGATGTATGGAATTCATTTTGGGGGTGTCATTTTCGAGAACTATCAAAAAAAATCTCCAAGAAAGATTTTTTGGACTATTGTTTAGTGAAATATCAAAGTCAATGTCAATATTTATAATGGAAACGCAGCTACTGAAGAACTTCTTAGAAACACTGAACAGACAGATTGTGTTTTAAAAACTCCCGACGAACAAGTTAGTTTTACAACATGACCGAGTTACCATGTGGTTTCATGTGTTGGTGCCACACCTAGCAATAAAATCAACGCTTTATGCAAAAATGTGCAAAAGTAGAATGCAGAAACATGTGCCAATAAAACATGACCCCTGTCTGCCTTTGACTTCTAACAGAATTCCACAAACACAGGAAAGCTCACACATGGACAGGCTGAGGGCTGCACATATGCTGCTGACAGAGACTGTTGGTGCAGTTCTCTGCATTTTTTTGCTCTCTGCGCATGTCAGGGTTCGCTCTGGGCCCTCCTCAAAGGGTTCCACCTGGTCAGAACGAAGACGAGATGAACTCGGATAGAGAGGGGGAAAGCCGAAGAGGAATGAGGTCAGTAGGAGGAGAGAACTTTATTGGAGAATGTCTGCAAACCGGAAGAGTTATGTAAATGGGCCCGCCATTGAGGGCCTCAAAAAGAAAGAGGCTAGAATGGGCCCGGGGGGGCGGAGAGCAGTGTGAATGGACTTTTCTGTTCTTTTTCTTCAAGATCCAAACATTTTCTAATGCTTAAATAACATACGCTTGTCCCTCCTAGCTTTGATGTCTGCTGTCAGGAGTATTAAAGTATTTATTTTTATTTATTTTTTTTAATGAAATGTGCTGTCAGGTATCAAATAGTGCTTTGTAGTTCAAACAGGAAGAGAAGAGCAACATCGGAGCAATGTCGGCATTTTACTGAAAATCAGTAGCTTTCATCCAGTCATTGCAGGAATGAAAGTCTGATTTATTGCCTCTGTTCTGGTTTTCCTCAAGTCCAGATGTCAACATGGGTCAGACAAACGCATCCTGGTCAAAAGTTTTATGTTCTCTGGAATGAAACACAAGTGAAAGGCTGAGACTTCAAATCTATTCATCCCTTTCTACCACCATTTTGCTTTGTCGTGATCTGACCTATATTCTTGATAGATTATGAAGACAACAAAATCATGCAAGTTATTCAGCCTTAAATGACTTAACACACTTAATTGTCCTTGATTGAAATATCACTCCTGTTAGCAAGTCATGATAGTTGTAAGATTAGTTTACAGCAGACGTCTGCAGTCAGAGGCCTCTTCAATTTCATTGCAGCACCAACTGCTGTCGGAGATCCTTCCAGCCCATAGCGACTCTGTGAAGATACTTGGATACGAGTTACATTTAGTTTGGCTTTTGATTTGCCTTTTGAATTGAACTGATTATAGAAAATGAAAGTGTGTAAATATTGCCCTCTTGTGGTTAAAGGTAAATTCTGCTTAAAACAGCAGTGTTAATTTTGACTTTAGTTTCTTAACTAAAATAGTTTTAGTTGGAATTTAGTCATCATAATTGGTTTTGTTTCAGTAGATTAATTATAATAAAATTTTAGTCAGCTAAATCTAGTCTATTTAGTCCACAAAATGATATGTAAATGTAAATACTTTTTCAACAATTCACTTGAATTAACAAAACGAATCACGTTTTTTTTTTTTGTTTTTTTTAAATCACTTATGGAATAATGTTATTGGTTGAATATGGAATACATGCAAAACAGATGCAACTTTTTTAAAATTAAATATCCATTTGTCTGACCTTGCTTTCAAGGTCAGACAAATGAATAGGATTCAGCAGAATATTACGTTTTAGCTGCTTACTGACAGATTACATTAACAATAGGCAGAAATGTTATACACCCACTAACATTTTCATCTAGTTTTGTCTCGTCATGTCTTAGTCACAAGCTTAGTCAAAGAGCCATGTTATTTTTGTCATCGTCTCATTGTCATGGAAAAAGTGGCGTCAACGAAATAGTTTTATACTCAACAAAAATCAACACCGTAAAGCAGCCACTCGTAGAATTGCAAGCAATAATCACATTGCTGCTTAAAATGTCACTGCTATACCCGTTTCTTCACTTCACTGACACTTTAAGTGTTCACTAAGCTTTTGTGTTTATTTTCTCCCCTTCCTCCTCCCCACAAAACCACCAAACATTTAGGTGTTTACAGGGCAGGCAGCAGCGATAATAGGGGTCCTCAAGTACTGGTGCTTGAGCACACAATGACCTAATCGCAAAAGGCACCAAGGAGTGGCCCTAAATGGACCCTTGTGCAGCTTAAAAAACTGCTTGATCCAGTTCAGGAGTCCGAGCATCTTTCACTGGGATTCCTAAACTGTTGAGACGAACTAAAAGTTAAACAAAAATAAAAATAACAGAGCTAAAACTGCTCACATATTGGCAATACTGGCCACCAAGTTGGTCTCTGAAGTTTTTCAAAGTCGTGCATATAAAAGGGGATATGTTTGTACCAGAATAAAGATTTCAGGAGGAACACATTTACTAATACGTCGGAAGTGAATAAAAGTGACCTTTGGCTCCATCTAGTGGTGAGGACGAGTCATTTTGCAACAATAACAACAGAGGCAAAACACCAACTTTAAAACCATTTCGTTACTGACTGCATTCCTTATCACTAAAAAAAAAAAAAAAAGGTTTCTACATGAATACAAAACAAGGAAACCAACTAACACCACATGTTCTGAGCTTGTTGAGGGTAAAACAAAAATGAAACCTGATCCTGGGCACTTTAACTTACACACTATGTGGCAAATACTTGGGTAAAACACCAACTAAACTCAAGACTGGACACATATCTGGTTTTACTCATCAGGAACAGTGGTTGGCCATGTGGAGAATATTTAAAAAATACAGAAGCTTGGATATGATATTACAAGAAAATAGAACGATTTTGGTCTTCAGGTTTCGTCCTACCGTAGCAACACGGTGGGACTTAGCCAAACACATCACCTACAACTCTGACTAGACTTTGAATCATGAATCAGGTTGAAGATGCAGCGTTTCACAGTTTGCCAAGTTTAATTCCAGTCTATCCTGAAATTAAACAATGAACAGTAATCAGCGTCGAGAGCCATCGTCTGCTCATACTTTAGATTCCCTCAACTTCTTCCGACAAACAAAAAGATGGTACTATCCTGCTGGAAATAGTCGTCAGAAAACGTAGCCTGTGTTCAAATAGGTCAGCAACATACAAATCAGAAACATTTCCCCAGGACCTAAGTGGGACTGTCTATGAGCTTGACAGCAAAAAACATAATATAAAAAGGTGCAATGACTTTCAGACCTGTAAAACATAATTAAACACAGAAAATCAGTGGCAGGCTTTTGAACTTTATTGGCATGGTTTTTTTTTTTTTTTTTTGCAAGATCTGTCATTTTATTTCCAGTTATAGTAAATGCATACCGACTGCTTGAGATGATTTTCTGAGTCTCGCCTCAGAGAAATAACACCCCTTACTTACCATATTTACAAAGACAAACATGGATTTGTAGATTAATCCTAATGTTACCAAGCCAAACTAGTTCAGGTGGGTAAATCATGCAGTAGAGCTCTAATTCACTGAAAGACCTTGATATTGCTGAAGGAGGCTGGATTAAGATATGACCAGTCAATTTTTGAAAACAAAACAAAACAAAAAAAAGGTTTGGCAATTCTCAAGCTGTCACAGTTCAGGTTAAAAGCAATGAAACAAGACACAAATATTTTTGACAAATAAAAAGTGCAAAAGGCAGATTATCCTTTTGGGATGATTAAGAATTCCAGTTTAAAAAAAACAAAACAAAAAAAAAAAAAAAAACTACTTGGATGGCTAAGATGCAACGTATTTTTTTTTTCTACCCCCACATCAAGTTTAGCAGATTCACAAATCTTCTTGTACATCAAAACTTCAAAGTGCAAATATTATAAAATGGCATAAGCTTGTATATACATGTTTCATTTCATTTAATGACAAAGAAAAAAAATAAAGGAAAATCAAAACTTTATCCTCATCTAACGAGGTTCCATTTCATCTTCTCAGGCTCCAGTCAAACATGACCATCCACCAACCCTCCACTTCATCGCCGTCACACTCGTGGATCACCTCAACACCTGCTGCTGTTCTTTTACTAAACGAAGCTGTGCCTCGTCTCCACTCAAAAGGGAAAGAAAAAGTTATTGACACCCAAACTGAATATAGAAGAGAGATCCGTTCGCGTCGCGCAGAACAAGTCAGCTCGGCGTTTCTTCGCAACGTTCTCATTCTTCCAAACGGACCTCAGCCTGCGATGGTTAAACGAATCGACTAAATCTATTTCAATAACACACAACCTTACAGCCACGATAACTAAATCCATTACAGTTAAATTGCATAAGACTCTTTCACTCCAAAGAGCGTTTTCGAAACAAGACCAAGAGGGGGGAGAACACCTGAAAATCGCCGTGTGAACACGCTTCCCCGTCCACAGCACCAGAACGCGGCTGACCTGATGAGACCTTGTGCAGATTAAAACACTGTTTTATCCAAAAATATACGTCATTGATTAGCTCTGTTTAGCTTACGTGTTCTCAGGAACAAAAGTATGGATGACTCCGGAGACAAAAAGAGTGTTTTGAAGCCTAAGAGTTGAGATTAACTTGGCGTACGCTGTGAAATGATCAAGTCCTAAAGCTTTAGAACCTGAGCTTACTTTAAAGTGAAGAAGTCTTAAAAGGTAAGAAAACTGCAGCCCTGTTTATCCAAATGGAGGTTTGTTCTCGTTACAGATGGTGCATTCTGGGCTCTGCATCTCTGGATTGGTTTTACTGTAAAACAATGCTACATCACAGTTAAAGTAAGACTAGTTCAGACTGTTTGACACCCACCTTTTCTGTGGACGACAGAGACACGCTGACGAGGAAAAAAGGAACTCTTGTTAACATGGCATATGCAAAACTACATTGACAGATTAAATTCATTTGAATAAATTCCTTCGTTTTTGCGAGACTGTTTTCCCCACTGCGCTTCGTGAAACACGACGAGTAAGCCCGACGAAAGCAAAAAAGGCGGATTTGGAGGCGAGAATGAAAATTCATCTTGGTTTTTTTTTGTTTTTTTTTTTTTGGGCTCCGTTCAGAAGTGCAGACTTTCTTTAGAGTGGGTCGAATTGTTCTAGTAAAGATGGATTAGACCGGTAACACTTTCTCCATTCCTTCCCCGCTTCCTCTCGTCGCTGTCGGGCTCCTCTGTCAGGTCATGCGAGGGCGAGGGAAGGAACTGCGCTGGAAAGGAATGCTGGCGGCGTGGAAACCTGGAGGAAGAGAGCACCACTAACACATCAGTGCTGTAGTTTGTCTTTTAATCCAGCAGAGTGCGCACTTTAGTCAAACACAAGTGGCAGTTTTGCTTTCCTTCTAGGCTTACTTTCAGTATAGGAAGAAGAGGCGTGTTCTGTGCGACGTGGCCATGTTTTCTGACATGTTGCGTACTTTCAGGTAGTTCACAAATCCTCTGAAGAACAGCAGCAGGCCTGAATAGAGAGAATTAGTTAGGTTTTTTTTCCCCCCCCCACCTGCTTTTTCAGCGTTACGCTCGACTGAGACGACGAAAATACTAACCTAGCAACAGGAAGATCCACCAGAGCCAGTACTGGCCATTAAAGTAGCCAGTGAAGTAGTCTGAGAACTGTACAAACCGAGAAAAGTTCAAAACACATTCAACAATTAAAAAAAAAATGTAATAAAAACTCATTTTGAATTTAACATACCCTGACAATGAGGATCCACTTAATGAGTGAGAGGCCGAAGCCGCAGATGGCGCCGTAGCGTCCAGCGATGGTGTTGGTCAGACAGAACGACAGACAGAAGCCAATCCAGTTGAAGAGGAAGGCCACTGGAGGCAAAAACACACAATTGGTGCTCTGTTGTAGCAAACACTTTACTTTTTTTTGTTGTTGTTTGTTCGTTTCCATGGAAAACTCACTGAAAAAGGCCAACATGAAGATCCCGTCATTCCCGACTCGGAGCTGATCAGCGTCGCTGAAGTCATCTCTCGGGGGGAAGTCATCGTCCTTTTGGAAACAAACAAAATAAAAGAAGACTTCAGGCACACGGGAGAAAAAATCTGGAACAGAAAGTGCCCCCACTAAAAAAATGCATGTATTGAAAAACATGTTTGTCCTTCTTTGCTCTCTTTGCCCCCATTTCAGTCTGCTACCACTCCACAAAGTCTGTCTGTCTGTCTGTCTGTCAGGGAGATGGTGTCTAATTTGATATCTTCTAGTTCTTAAAATAATATCCTGTATGACAGAGTGTTAGGGCCATGCCAAAAAAATTTTTTTAAGTAAAATTACAAGAATAGTGTCACAAATGACGAGAATAAAGTCAGTTGTAAGAAAGTCATCAAATTAAGAGAATAAAAAGTCATAATATTACAAGACTTGGTATGTAGTATGGCCCTAATACTATCCTGAACTTTGTAAGAAGTCTTGTTTGGAATTCGTCTTAGTTTGAGGAATGTTTCCCTAAAATATCCTGAAAGTAAACAGTGACTATAAGGTCTGGGTGTGGCTTGTTACCCGGGGCAACACCTCCATGGCGGAGGCAGCCAGGGCGGCTGCTTTAGCTTTCTCTGCTTCATCATAGGTTGGTAGTGACGTGGCGACACTGTAGGGCGGAGGAACGGGGAAGTCGCCTTGGAAGCTGGATTCTGTGAAAACAGCAGATGACGAGAAGCCTCGGTTAATAAAACCAGAGGGAACCACGTGCAGAGCCTGAAACCACAAAGTGGTGAGGCGGTGGAAGAAATTGGCGTGACTCAAGCGTCACAACGCCACAGAAAATTAAACCCTCTGTAAGCTGAAAACACGCGACCCTGGGAAGACATTTAGAGGAGCTCTACGGTAGAACGGAAAAGCAGTACCAGGTGCCGCGGCGGTCGCCCCCAGTTCGATGGAGGCGTACGGAGGCGGCGGCGCCTCAGCCTCCCCCGCTGAGGGGGCTGGAGCCGCACCGGCCTGAGCCTCCCTCTGGTCCGGGCCGGACGCGTCGGCTCTGGCTGACGCAGAAGTGCAGGGCTGCTGCTCTATGCTGGAAGTCTCTGAAGAATCTTCCTCATTGTGCAACTGCAAAAGAAGACGAGGTTTTAGAGTTGTCAGCGCGAGTCCATCATCTGACCATCGGCGGCTGCTCCAGGGGGCGGCTGCTCCAGGGGGCGGCTGCTCCAGGGGGCGGCTGCTCCAGGGGGCGGCTGCTCCAGGGGCGGCTGCTCCAGGGGCGGCTGCTCCAGGGGGCGGCTGCTCCAGGGGGCGGCTGCTCCAGGGGCGGCTGCTCCAGGGGCGGCTGCTCCAGGGGGCGGCTGCTCCAGGGGGCGGCTGCTCCAGGGGGGGACCCTCGCTCGTCGCCGGGATGCTTGGTGGACTTAGAATGCAGCACCAGATAGTATTTCAGCAACAACATGGGACTGTTTTTAACTCGCCAGCAGCCGCCTGGAGGCAACAATTTGGTTTTTACATTACAGAGCTGAATCAGGTCATTGTTCTGGACTTTGGTTCTTATAAACACCCTGATCCCAACATCCTGTTATAGACTTGTGGCTGCGGTTGGGATCATCGCCCTGCTGAACGACCCGTTTCTGAACGCTCACTACCACAAACAAATGTTTTTTTTATTATTACTAATATATCTACTGTGTTTTTTTTTTGGGGGGGGGGGAATTTTTTTTGCAGTTCTACCCGCTCAACAATAAATCAGTATATCATAACTGCCAGATCCAATACATAAAAAGTGTGTCACAAATATACATTTTGAAACAATTTCGGGGGAATTAATTGTTTTCCGTTTTGTAGGAAAACTGACTTATTCAGGGACAGAACAAAATTATGTCAAGGGC
Source organism: Girardinus metallicus (assembly GCA_903067095.1). Lineage (NCBI taxonomy): Eukaryota > Metazoa > Chordata > Actinopteri > Cyprinodontiformes > Poeciliidae > Girardinus > Girardinus metallicus. Next base: position 1,845 of record CAEGAE010035901.1, on the reverse strand, counting down.
CGCAAATGGCCCACAGTCCACACTTTGAACACCCCCCGTCTAGATGTTCTGCTTTCAGCCGCTTAACTTTATTCTTCTTTTCATGGATGACATTACAGTGAAATACACTGTACTTCCTTTTAACAATCAAGACCAATAGACGTTTTAAACTTAAAAACTCAGGTTAAAATATGAAGTAAAAGCTTTGTTTACATTTCTAACATGACTCTGCACATGTTTAGGCAAGAATATTTTCCAAAAAATAAAAAAAATAAATGAAAGAAAAATGCTACTTCACATTATCATTTGTCCAGAACAAAATGTCCGTCCTGAGAAAAGCAGGTACGAGGAAAACTGAACCGCATGAAGCTAATCAGTGGATGAAGCTTGCTGACTTGAGCCTATTAATTTTTTGTCAGAGGCGAAAGCCAAACACCGTCTGAAATTACAGAGAGGCGACCGGGGTGTTATGGGAATCTGGAAGGTCAACGACCAGGAGGGAGATTACCAAACTACTCGGGGGGCGGGGGGAAGGGTTCTGCGTCCAACGGTCGGCAAACTTTTGACGAATCACCTCATTCTGCTTTCCAATTGCTCCACAAAAGAGGCTAAAGTTTATCATTGCCGTTGGTCGACTCGCATCTGGCTTTGAGGACGGAGCCAACGTCATTTCCAGCCGCAGATAATCGCAAAATAAGCTGCTGATATAAACCAAAGATTAACTAGAAGGGCGCTCAGGGAGCAGAGTCCTGAGCCAAGGCCGGCGCCCTCTCCGCCGCAGTCGTCCCGCCTCCTCCGTTGCCAGTGAATCACCCGGACACACCTCCACCTCTTGCTGTCGCCACAAAAGCGAAAGCGGCAGAGCGGGTCCGGCCTGTCGAGTCTTCAAATTCCTACGCCGAGGAAAACCTCAGAGTTCTGGGAACTCTTTAGGCTGTCACTGTAAGTGCTGAAGTTTCAACCAGAATCTTGATGGTGTGACAGGAAAAACGATTAAAGAGGTGAATTCTCCATTTTGAAGTTTTTCCATAAAGTAACAAACGGCAGGCTTGTGGTTTACCGCCTCTGCGTATTGGGGAAGCACCATTTCTATCGCAGCTGTGACTAATATCCGAGCAGCTTTTAAAAGAAATGCAATCATGTTGGAAAAAAAAAAAAAGTACTCTCATGATTTACTTCTTTCGTGAGTAAATACGTAGAAATATTTATTTTCAGACATGGTTCCATTAATCGGTGAGTGAATGATCGGCCAACGTCTGGCTGGGAATCAAGGACAAAGCCTTATGTTGGGAGGGGGGGGGGCTGAAGGGGTTACATAAGATATCAAACAGCATAGCCACAAGCCTCCTCGTGTGTCTAAATCCGACTGAAGCCGAACAAATACTTAACAGGAGGGACAGGATGTGGTGAGGAGTACAACTGAACCCCAACAAAACACAATCCGACGAGTATTTTGTTGCGTTATTCCTGGAATATGAGAGGCTGTTGCAACCCCCTGGCTTTGTTTGGTCATGAAACGTTAGAGCGCGTCCTCGCTACGGGGGTCACACCAGAACCTGCGAGGATTATCAGTCACCCACATGCACAACTGCAGGTATCCGGACAAAACGTCTCCGTTTGAAATTTGAAAGCGGCTCTGAGGGATTATTTCACTGCTTTAAGAGGGTCTGGGCTCCAGCTCCTATAAGTGCATTTTCTGCATAGTAGCTTTTGTAGCTTTGTTTCCATTCTTATTTGCAAACTCCAGAAGAGATTCAATTAAGTTGCTACATCTTATGACTGTATTGAGCAACAACTTGAACTTGTTGCAATTCACTTCCACTACAATCTGTGTTTTTAAACACCTGAGCTTAGCTTTTGTTGGGT
>CAEGAE010035884.1:0-12409 GCA_903067095.1 Girardinus metallicus | reverse complement strand
AGTAGAGAAGCTCAAATATGAAAAATTGGACTGATAATTGATATCTGATAGTAACAGCTGTATTATGCCACATTTACTTATATTTTATTTCATAATTTTTTTCAACTGATTTACTTGATTAATCGTAAGGATAATCGATTACTAAAATATTCTTTTACAACAGCCCTAGTACACGCCAAACGCGTTACGTGCGTCAAAAACGCGTCCGACGCTTCAAGTTCAACACATGTGCACTTTGAGTGCAGACGATTGACATTTTGCTCTACACCTAGCGTTTTGCGCGTCTGGTTTACATTCAAAGTCCATGTGGAGGCTCTCCAGACGCGTCAAAATTGCTGTAGAGGTTGTTTTCCGTTGCTGGCCTCTTTGTTGGATGCTCTTGACGTTGTCAAATGCTCAAAATGCTTCAAATGGTTCAAATCGCACCCTGCTAGATGTGTGAAATGTGCCGCAACGGGCTCTCTACATGCTTCCACATAGACTGAATGTAAATCAGACACGCCTGACGCTCAAAATGCACCATGAGGTTCTATGAGAGTACAGGCCCTAATCATTTTTCTGTCCTGAACTCTAAAATACAAGAAGTGAAACAAAGGTGTACAGAACCCCACCTATTCCTGGTTCAGTCTTCACAATTTTTTTTTCTTGGAATGCAAGTCCTGATTACTTGTGGAAAATTTGTGTATATGCATTTTATTCCATAGAGCAGATCTAAAATATTTTTGGGGGAAAAAAACCGGCACGCAAAACTGAAATACCTAACCCTGACGCTTGTTCACATGCTCTTTATTGGCATTTGCAAACCAACTAGTACAAGAGTGCTATTTATTTCTGGCTGTACAGCCAAGAACAGAAATGAGAAAAACTGTAGATCTTAGCTTCTGTATTAGTTGAAGACGGTTTCCACTTGATGTGCAATAAAGCATATTTGGTGTTTGAACTGTTAAAATTTGCAGCTACGACCATGTCTAGCTGGGTTTTTAGGTATACATGCATTTCAGCATAATTACGTGAAACCCCATGTGAATACCAGTGTTCTATTGTACTTTATTTTCACAATGTCTGCAATACTCAACATGTCTCCAACAAGACTCTGTCCTCACCTAACCCCTCTCACCCGTCAGTCTATATGCAGGCACATTTAGACTGCATTTAGCCCCTGCAGTTTCATTGATTCAGCCCATTCAACCCACTGGAAATGGGTTGAATGAAATCAACATTAAATGTTATAATGTGCACTTTGTGACTCTCCTCTATCCAAGCGAAGCGTATACAGTTAAAACAACGTAACATTAAGATGAGAGACAGTGAGCTCCTTTGACTTTTAAACCATGTTAAAGCTTTGGGCTTTTGGGATTTCCGTTGTAAATTAAGCAGATGAGGGGGAAAAAAAAATCTGACTCATTGTAAACATGGAGCTCACCACATTTTCACCAGTTGCCCACCTTAATAGCCCAAAGTGGTTCTTTCCTCTGGTCCATATGTGGGTTTTAAGTGCTAGAGTTGGTCCATCTCTACCAGGATAGCATGGAAAGTGGTTGGCGGAAAACTCCCTTTAAGACTTTGTTCTGTCCAAACAAAACACACACTATTAGAAAAGGGTTGACACACATTTCCTTGTGGATTCTGTTATGCAGCATATTACTTAGCAGTTTTAGCCATAATGTTGACCTTAATTGTCGGACAAATTACATTCAGCACATTATCAGAGGAATTGCAAATCACTCCGTGAATGCATCATTCTATATTTTTGATTTTTTTAGTGTTTGGCTTCAGGGGTAAACCTTTATTGTTTTCACCCAAAATGGGTGTTGGTGACAATGATGTTAGAGGCCAAGAAAATACGTTGGGACATCAGGAGAGAAAATGTGTTTATATACCCCTCTATTGATATAAATTCCTAAAATCACATGACCAGTTGTGGCAGAACACAAAACCTCAGATTTAGCTCAATCACAAATGGAATTAATTTTTTTTTTCTTTATAGTAAAGCAAATGATTTGCAGTAAAATGTAAAATTGTTGGGCAGATCAAATGTCCAATCGATAAAGCACACTGAATCAAAGCACCAGAGAGATCAATCATAGAAAATGGGCGCAGGACCTTAAGAGCAGTTCAGCTTTTTAACAGCTCGAAGCAGGAAGTCGTGTAGCAGTCTGGTGGTTCTGCTTTTAATGTTGCGGTACCGTTTGCTCGTTGGCAGCAGTTCAGAAGTTCACAGAGAGGGTGGGAGGAATCTGGTGATGCTTGGAGCCCTTTTCCAGCAGCAGCTCTAAAACTGAACCTGAAGTGAGGATGCGGTAGACTAAAGACACCTTTCAGCTCCCGTCACCGTCCTCTCCAGGGAACTGTGGTTTGCCATATTACAGCTGGACTTACACACTGAGTTACAGTTCAATGCTCTAGTCAACCACAGATTGTTTTGGAGATGCTCGTTGGGAAATATTCTTGTTTCAGTTTGTTGAGGAAACAATAACTGTAAGAAGTGTTGGTAAATGAATTGGGTTTAAAGTGTCAGAAAGTTGGCCTAAGCACAATATTCCTGGGTTTCCATCCAGTGCTGAACTTCACTTTTCTGTCTCCTTTCTGTCGACTGGTTTGATATGACCAGATGTGCCTTCGTCATGCCAGCAGGGGACAAGAATTGAACTACATGTTTTGAGCGTTCTCGAGGCAAACGAGATGAAAATGCACCAATAGATTTGCCAGTGACTGGACTCGTCTGATTTTCCTGATCAGTGATCGCCCTGTTGTAAACTAAAAGTCCCATTTCTTTATCCGATCAGCTGACTGAGCATGAGCACTGCTGACAACAACATGCTTCAGTGTGGAAGTAAATGATAAATAAGATACATAGTTATTCTGTCAAATAATAATAAATAACACTAGCCCATTTGAAACTCTTTCGAATGGGTTATTATTATACAATAAGGGCAGACTTACAACGCAGAATAGGCCAAGATACAATAATATAAAATATACATATATTGTGATGATTAATTGCCCAGCTTAAAAATATTTCAGTATTTTCTGTGGTATTCCAGAACATATTTGGATTTAATCCATTCATCTGTACTCATACAGATGAATCTCTACTTTCACTTTCCAGCCTTTTCTACTGGGGAATCCAAGTACATTCTTCTGAAACCTGAACATGTAGTTGTAGTCACTGATCTGTGAGGATCAGCTTGTTTTCCCACCAGGAGGTCTCCATGTTTTGTACTGTTTTAGTATTTGCATTTCAAATTGCTCTTACCCTACGGCTAGTTTGTAATGAATATTTTAAATCAACATAAAACCACTGTTGTCTCCGTTGTTTTCCGCATGACAGGTTCTGAACAATTGTCCTTAGGAAGTTGGGGTAGAAGACTTAATTAGATCAATAATATACCACAAAGCTGACTTTGGTGCATATTGTGTTTCAGTTTTGCTTTTTCAGCAGCCGTACTTTAGCTTCAGGCGCCATGATGACTCATATTGAACTTCGGAGTTATTGCTCCTCTGGTTTCCCTTCCTGTTTTTTGTCAAAACAGATTTTTTGACGATTTCAAAACCACAGGTCCCTGTCAGATTTGAGCTTCTTCACTCACCCGTAGCCAAAATTTTAATTTGGCTTCACGTGGAGGAAGATTACCTTCTTTCCTTCCCCTTCTTTCTGGTTCTCTGGTCGTAGCAGACCATCCTGCTCCTCCCTTGTGTAATTCTACCCGTGCACACACATCCGTACACTCACAGGTTTTTCAGGTCAGGCTAGTTTTTTTTTTTTTGTTGTTGTTTTTTTTCTACTTCTTCTCAAAGATCAAAAAGTTAGGACAAAAACTTACAGTGAAGGGGGGGAAATGATTGGCACACATTGTCAACCCACACGAGTACCACCCAGTCACTACATCAGGCCCAGTTTGAATTTTACAATGACAGTTTCCTTTCATGTTGCATTTCATGCGAATAGCATGCTAAACATCTCAGTTTTAAGGTGGAGTCAAGGTGGATGGATCCCTGAGAAACTCCGAATGATATTTTGAAGTTGCTTTTTGGAGAATTCTTGCCAAAATCTCCCGTCGCACATCCACTATAATACTCATCCATGCACACAAACACGCTCCCCTATACGCTCAGATAAAGGAATTCTCCTCAGTCCTGGCAGCTCCGTGTCTGAACTTGCACTAACTGCACAAAAGCAGCGTCAGAAGTGACTCAAGAGGAAAAAAGAAAACAACCAAACCTTCTCCTACACGCAGAGAAACCTGGCCACAATTCTCTGCATATCAAAGACACGCTTACGAACACGTGTCTGCTTCAGCACCCGATCATTTGCATCCTGCTTCAGCTCGGCTCTGAGGCGGACATGCAGCTTACTGAGAAAAAAACAAACAGATTTCCTGTGTGTGCATGAGCCTCTGTGTGGTAGATGAAGGGAGGATCTCTCATGGCGCCTCCACTCCGCATCTGACTTCTAATGAATTGTTAATGCATCTAGACCATATTTGTTGAGGAATGGAATGGTCTAAAATGTCCTGAATGATGCGAAAGTAACAGAAATCCCTCCTCTTTCTTATTGCAGGGCGAGTCAGTGAAGTATTTCTTGGATAAACTGGAGAAGATCTCCCAGCCGGTAAGTTCTTCCTGCCTGCATTTACTTTTATGATCAGACATGTACATGTTATAGTTGATAGAGCAGCATGTCCAGACAGCAGGAGGTTAACTGAAAAGCTGCAGGCGTGTTTGTTTGCAGGACTTAATGCTCAGTTTTATTTAAATGAAATTGAAGTTACCTAACCATCTTTGCTGCTGACACAACTGCTCTTTTAGTGGGAAAGTTCTACCCATGGAGTTGAGGCATTTTGCATTATTTATAAATATGAAACATTATAGGTCTTCTATAGTCACTGTACCAAATTCCATCTTTTATGAATTACATTTTTAAACCGTACCGTAACACACCATAAAAACCGGATATCCTTTCCATAATTTAACCTCATAATAAATACAGCTGTACTGTGACGACCTCAAAGGTTTGTTACACAGGATCAGTGATCAAAGCAAACTCTGGAGGAGCTGGGGAGAGCCACAGCTCAGGTGGAAGGATTTGTTGAAAAGTCGTGCTTTCCAAAAACCTGAGCTTATTGCAAAGCACTGTGTGGAAAACTAGCTGAACATATCATTCCCACTGTGAAACAGAGTGGTTTTTTAAAAATCTACTACTATATTATTATTCTTTACTCGAGCTTGAGCTCAAAATTGTCTGAAAGTTTTCACTGAGATGTAGCGATGTATGAAGAGGTCTTGTATTGACTACACTGAGCTAAACCTTTGAGTTTCCCAACTTTCACTTCTTATTATAAGTGATTTTGCCTGATCTACACTTGGATTATAAGATTTGACGCAGTTTAGTAGAAATCAGAACCTGTGGGTAAGAAACACAGCCTCTACAACCTCTGTCTGTAGATACAAATTTGAGACAGGCCTGTACAGCTTCCATTTCTGCACTTCAGGCTTAAAAAAAAGTGGTTACGATGGCAACAATAACACAGGTCTGCGATGCTGGTGCACTCTCAGAGTAAAAGCTGAGCAGCTGCTTGCTGTGTGGGGTGTATAAGCGTCACATAGGCCCAATGGTTAAACCAGTGGATAACAAAGGACGACAACAAGTTGCATAACGTCGCACTGGTTAGAAAGGGTTTAGCCCTCAGTGTTGTGCTCGACTGGGAAATGCCTGATAACGCTTTTGCTCCACTCCAGATGCTAACACTCTGTTTTTGTTGTGAATGTGGTGGAAACGGTAAATGCTGCAAATTGTCCCACTAGTAGGGAATTATTTATGAAGAATCTCACAAGAACTTATCTCAAGAGAAAATTAAAGAAACACAAGGAATATTTTTTATATCCTTCCTGAAAATGAAGAATGACATTACTTTGATACTTGGACCAGTTTAAATCCTCATTATGGGCATAGATATGAACAATTGTCTCCTGTTTATTAATTATTTGATCCAGCCTTTTTTTTTTTTTCCAGTCATTATTAGAAATAAAATTTGTGTGCTCAACACTGAATTTGTCAGATTTTTACATTGTCAAAATTACACATACAGCCTTAAACTTTTATATAATCCTCATTTAACGTTGGGGAAAAAAATGCCACTTACATGCTTTACCTTTGGTTTCATAGCATGAACCTTACTCCAGATCCTTTTGAAGAAGAAGAAGAAGAAGGTAGCGACAGTGTTAGAAACTGAATGGTTGCCTGCTGTATCCACTCCAAGCCCATTTTCGTTTTGTGTTCATTCAAACATCACAACAGCAGCAATCAGCTGTAGCCAAGCTTCAACCACTAATCTGTTGTTGTCAGGTGATGCTGAAAATGTTTGAGGTAGTTCAACCGCTAGTATTATTATTCCTATTCCACCCACCTTGTGTATCACTCCACTGACAGCAAATCCCAGCATGTTCCTGTTCACAACGATCCTAAACATCCTCATCAATTTCTGTTAGTGGACACTTGGATTTCCCCCCCCCACCCCCCTTACATGACAATGTTTCTAAGCATAAATAAAAAATTATTTTTGAAGAACAATTTTAAGCTTCCTGAATAGTTTCCCCAAAACCTCAAACCTGTTAAAACATAAAGACTATGCTTAAAAGGCAAGTTTGTTGCAGAAAACCCAATTCATTTAAAGGAGCTGTACAGTTTTTTTTTTATGCACAGAACTAAATGACAATGAAGTATTCTGTTGTGTAACTTCTAAAATGACACCAAAACACTAAAGATACAGTCCGAACCAAAACTTTATATCCCCGTTTTTCATCAGCTACAAGGTAGCTGGCTCTGCACTTTACTTAATTACTCAGACAAAACCACTTTTAAATCTAGCATTTAACATCACAGATACTGGCAAAAAAATCGCCTGACCTCCAAATGGCTCCCAGTGGCACCCAAACTCTATATATCATATAAAATCCTGTTGATGAGGGGATTTTCCCAACAGCTGCTCATGCTGCCTTCAGGTACAGCTGGTAAACGGGGTTGTCAAAATAGCAAAGCTACTCCAAAGAGTTTCAACATGTTTTATTCTAATAAAGGGAACAGTCTCAGAAAAAAAAGTCTTAACATTAACCTTGACAGTTTTAAGTGGTTATACTATTTTATAATATATTCTTGCTTTTACTACTTTGTTCATTATAGAAATTCAACAAAACCTCCAGTCAGTTCTATCCACCTTTGTTTAGATAATAAAATATAACTTATTTGCTAAATTAAAAACATATTTTTTACTGCAGGCCTAAGTAATAAAAATAAAAAAAATAATTTTATTTATGTTTGTTTGAAGCTGAGCTTTTAAAACTCTAGTACTGTGATTTTTTTGGGTAGTGTTACACCCTTGGTCTGCATGTATAATTTTTGCCCTTTGTAGATTAGGGCATATCTACAATAAAATCACTGAAGTTTATTCTTGTATAATGATGTCACCCTGTTGGAGGCTCAAATTCATCAGTAAAAGACATAAATGAGCATGAAATCTAAGCCTCTGAGGAAATTTTCACGTCAGAACCACATATATATTTTCTGTTCCTCGTCAAGATAATTTTAAGTGACTTAGCTAATATTCTGCTGTGTTTGGTACTCGGTTTGTAGCTGGGACAAATATTTTTAGATTATTAATAGTTATTTCTATCCTAAAAATGGGACTTTGTTGTTTTTAGAATTTATGATAATTTTTATTTACATCAGATATCCAAATCATTAAATATACCTTATTTTATTAACTTTCTCTGTCTGATCTGCTGCATTGAGTTGGAGTCTGGTTTGGACAAAGCATTGCCAAAACAAGAACTAACCCAGGAGAGAGAATTACCAGGAACTTCAGCCCCAGTCTTCCGATGTTGTATGATAGATTACCTGAAATCTTGTTTGCAGTAAAAACTTGGATCTCAGGACTCTAGGATGGATGAGAAGATTAGCGTTTCATCTCACACATTCGGGATGTTTTCCTTGTTGTCTTTATCTTACAAGTGCAGCATTTCATGCAGAAATTCCTCTTTGAATATATAATGTTTGACACAGATCTGTGGTTTTGTTTCTGCAGGACTATCTTCCTAGTCAACAGGACATCCTGCTGGCCCGTAAGCCCACCAAGGGCATCCACGAGTATGACTTTGAGATCAAGAACGTTCCCTTTAAGATGGTGGACGTCGGGGGCCAGCGGTCAGAGCGGAGACGCTGGTTCGAGTGCTTCGATTCCGTCACCTCCATTCTCTTTCTCGTCTCTTCCTCTGAATACGATCAGGTACAGAGAAAAGAGGCTCTGCTTCACATGACCGAACACACGTTTCTGTGGTCAGCTGACAAGACAGAGCAGAAACCTGTTTGTTTTCATGACGTTTGGTAATGTTTTCGTCTTTTAGTCACATTTTGTCAGGTTGCAACCATGAATTTCAGTGTGTTTCATCAGGACTTTGTGTGATAGACGAACACAAAACAGTAATTGTGAAATGAGAGGCGTATTGCTTTTCTAACATTTTAACAAATACAAATCTGAAACCTTAGCTTAAATTTGTCTTCAGTCCCTTCGGTCAAGTACTAAAGAGTACGCCTGTATGAAATTTAATCTCAGTATCAATCCAATTGCTCTTTTAATGACTCAGAGGTTTGTTAAAAAGCATTGCATAAAAAAAAAAAACTCTGAAGTATCTGCAGAAACTCTAATCCAGGTTTCTAACATTAGGAAAACATAATAAGATTCCAGCAAGGTGCCTGTAAATAATCATATTTACAGTGTTGTAATAACTATTGGAAATCTTTTGGTATAACTGCACAAAATTAACATATTTTCTCCTTTTTTCTACCTGCTAAACAGCCATCCACAATACCTGTAAAAAACCGTAGAGCTCAGGTGTTGGTAGAAAAGTGGACAATGTACCAGCTAACACCAGGATGATTATATGATGTTTTTATGCACAATCTGGCTTTTTGAGCCACATTGACTGTCAAACAAGTATTGCAAATTTTCTTGCAAATATTTCTAAATTAGCACCACAAAATGTGTGATTTTGATTGCGGAAAAATAACAAAAACCATCGTGAAATCCTGGTTTCAATGATTTAAAAAAAAAAAAAAAAAAAAAAAAGAGTTTAGCATAAACATACATTCTGGCACAACCAGCCCTTTGTAAACAAACAATGGAAGCACTGAATGCAATTTCTAGCACCTAAATGTGCTAGAAATCGCCCTTAAAACATAGACTGAAGAGAAATGCACATTAGTACATGTTTTAGAAAATGTATTCTCTCTCTCGTTCTACCTTAAGTATTGCGCTAACAGCAGTTTTAGCAGCAGCACCTCAACTGCCCATCAACATCTTCCAGGTGCTGATGGAGGACAGGCAGACCAACCGGCTGCGAGAGTCGCTCAACATCTTCGAGACCATCGTCAACAACCGCGTCTTCGTCAACGTCTCCATCATCCTCTTCCTGAACAAGAAGGACCTGCTGGAGGAGAAGGTGAAGCTCGTCCCACTCAAAGACTACTTTCCCGAGTACGCCGGGACGGAGCACAGCCTGCCGGAAGTGCAGGCTTTCATGGTGGAGTGCTTCCGGGCCAAGAGGCGCGACGCCACGCAGAAGCCCCTGTATCACCACTTCACCACGGCCATCGACACGGAGAACATCAGGCTGGTGTTCCGAGACGTCAAGGACACCATCCTCCACGACAACCTCAAACAGCTCATGCTCCAATGACCCCACACACACACACACACACTCACGCACCAATCACCCCGTTTTCCACTGCCACGCCCCGCAGCCTGTGAACGTAAGAGGACGTGAATGGGGACGGACCGCCCCTCGCTTCCTGATGAGGACTCCGGAGATCACAAATTGATGTCGGCAGTCTTTAGACTTTTTGTTTTTTAATTTTCAGTAGTTTTTACTCCTTTCGGAAGTGTTCATCCTGTTGTTAGCTCAGGATCTGATTGTTGGATAGGGTATTTAGGCAAACTGTGGTATTAAAGGTATAAACAAGAAACCACACTGGGTTTCTGGATGGTATCTGATCCCTGCTGCTTTGTCCTCCTCCCTGAGCTCCACCTTATTTAGTTGGCTATTTTGTTTTCTTATTTTTAACCCTTAGGATGTCAGTGCTGGCACCTGTGGAAGCCGGCCTCACTTAAAAACAAACTGGTGAATAACATCTACTCTGGTAATGCAAACAGAGCAACCGTGGAGTCATGTTCAAGCGACACATAGAGAAAGTTGATTGGATTCGGTTCATGCCTAAGCACTGACTTTTAATATTTCCTCACCCTGCAGTGATGCTGAGGGCAAACCTATCTTCTTATTGACCTGAGCGTTCAGAGTTAACACGTCTGATCTGTCTCCAGCACTGACACGTCATTTATAGAAGACAACACAATCACAAGACTGAACATTTTTCATCCATGACCACATAGGTATTGCCTTAGAATTTAATTTTTTTATTATTATTATTTTTGGGATGTTGAGAGGGTAAAACGGTTACCTTTGTCGGACCGTTTGGTTCCAGTAAGTTAACATAAAGTCTGCGGTTTCCTCAGGGTTGAATTGGATCTGGTGTTGATGTGTGAAGCTCGACGTTTGGCGATGGGAACAGGCCTCCACGCCGTTGGCTAGTTGGTGTTTTTAGGACTGCATCCTTCCCCCAATTCGTCCTTCCGCCTCTTTTGATTTTATTACTGATTATAGATGCCTTATAAAATGACCTTCACAAGGCCCTCCTCCCCTTTGTTTTGCCTTAATCATGAATGTGTGTTAATAATTGTACAGGGATTTGCTCTTGATTGTTTGAATAAACTGTAACCGGCCTGTGAAAACTTTGTTATTGGCACTGAATTGTGACTCTAAGCGTGTTTATGGAAAAAAAAAAAAAAAAAAAGCATTGAACATTTCCCTTTTTTGTTGTTTTTGTTTCTTTGCACACAAGCTTGTGCTGCTTTGGACTTCCCTCGAAAATGCATTGTGATTATTGCAGAAATCTGGCGGGGGGGGGAAGCTACTGGAGTTGCATAGTTTTGAGTGACTGTAACCTGTAGGGGCGGCTGATCTTTGTTAGAGGACAATTTAAAGGCACTCGACTGTCTTTTGCCAAATAATTCTACGCTTTATCTTCACAATTTTTCTGCATTATTATTTTATTTCTTCATAAGGAAAGCTCTGCAGAGCTTTGGCTTCCTTCCATTCCTGGCTTTGTAAATACTGTAATCTGTTTTCCTGTAAATATTATTCCAGTTTATCTTCTTATATGTAAATGGTTGTAGAAAATGCATATTTTTCCCATGCTGGATGTTCTTCAAATCACTGCATCTTACCAATGAAGATGACCTTTTGATGTAGATTTTATTTTGTAATCCCCCCCCCCCATCACTTTTTTCAAATTTATCATGTCAAATCCCATGCTACTCTAACCCTATCAATAAAATAAACTTTTCTAATGATACTGATAATGATGACTGTTTTTTCCTGACTGTTGAGCATCATTTTTACTTACTATAGAGGTGAAAGATTTGACATTACAGATACAATGTGAGCTTCTGCTATGTTCAAGGATTTATAATCTTGTCTGTATCAGCAGATGGTTTCATCTACAAGGTGAGTTTGACGTTTTTGGTCTCGCTCAAATCTAAGGAATGTAGTTTTAGGGAGGAAAAAAAAAAATCCATGTTTGTTTTTGGGTTGTCAAACATGTTGTGACATTTTCATCTGATTGGCTATCCAGCCATCATGATGACTCCTCTCCGAGAAACTCTGGTTCCTAGGAACCTGTGCTGCTTTGGGGAGACCATCAAGAAGGGTGATTGGTACAAATCACCAAAAGTACCAATCACCCTATCGGATTTCGTGGGAATTGTTTCGTTTTTTCAAAACGATCACCCTCCTTGTTAAATGGTGAATTAGCTGTGCTTAATTATGTATTTTTAAAGTTGAATTTGATTTCTGTAACCACAACTAGGTCTGATGACTATCTGACCTGTACAGTAAAGTAATGAGTTTAAATAGGACCTGTCCGACAGCCTGAAGTCGCATCATTTATTCACATCATGCCCTGATGTGAATAGATTTAAGAAAAAAACTTAATAGGAAATAAAGCACTGCTTTACTTCGTGTGAAATAAATCACACAAAGGTCATATTTTCAACATTACCTTTTTTGAGGTAATGTTGAAAAGGGATCACAAGGGCACGCTTTAAAACCCCGCAAACACATTGATAATTTCCAAGAATATGGGGAGAATAGGGCTGCACAGTGGCGCAGTTGGTAGAGCTGTTGCCTTGCAGCAAGAAGGTTCTGGGTTCGATTCCCGGCCCGGGTCTTTCTGCACGGAGTTTGCATGTTCTCCCTGTGCATGCGTGGGTTCTCTCCGGGTACTCCGGCTTCCTCCCAC
>CAEGAE010035883.1:0-18199 GCA_903067095.1 Girardinus metallicus | reverse complement strand
AATGCGGGCTGTAATCAAAGCTAAAGGCGGCCCAACAAAATATTAGAGAGTGTGACCATTTTTTGGTGGCGACTTTTATTTTGGCCAGGCAGTGTATTTACATTCATCTAATCCATTGTAGCTCTGGTTGCATGTTCATGATTGTTGTTCTGTTGGAGGGTAAACCTCAACTCCAGTCTCAAGTCTTTTGCACCTTCAGGATTTTCCTGAAATTTTCTCCGTCAGTGTTCTCATGAACTTTTACTAGCTTTAGTAAAAGTTATAGGTTGGTAAAAAAAAAAAAAAAAACGCGATTGGTATGAATACTTTTGCAAGGCAGTGAACTCCATAGTTTAGATACTTGGGACAGACACACTAACTGGCCACTCATATATCAGAGTAAACATATTGTCACACCAACTGCTATCGTTTTTACTAATAAAGCTCAAAGCATTACAACAACCTTGAAATCTCTTTCAGGATTTTTAAAATGCTATTTAAACTTTTTTTATATCGGCAAAATATGACTTTTAATATTTAAATATTTAAAGCATTGAAACTTTTAACTTATTTGAAATAGATCCATAAATTGATTTTCTATACAAATAAATGAAGCTGAAATACTAAGTTAACTATAAGATGGACTACAGAGTCCATTTTCCTGTAACAGCTGGACTTAATGGGCAGCATAAATCAACACTAACAGAACTGCGAAGTCACACAGACTGGTTGTGCAATCCTGCAAATAGATGAAATCTGATGTTGGACAAAATATAAAAATATACTCTGAAGGATTTTATAAACGTATCGTGAGTCCATTACCTTGCCATGTCCTTTTTTTATATATTGAATTTGCTATTCAAATGGCCTGTTGGATTACCTGTCTTATGTTTTGTCACACTAAAACCAGACTCTCTAAAACACACAAATTTTCTTTATTTAGGAAGTTTGTTTTCTTCATTAATGTACTGTATCCTGGTAAAGCGACAAGAGGCTAAAAACTGTAGCTGGGGTGTGGCATAGATTGCACATCTGGCATTTTTAAAATACAAAGTAATTTTTCTGGAATATCTACTATTTTACTTTTTAACTGATGTTCTGCTGATCTGTTGTCAAGTCTCTGTTTTGTTACGATGGTGCTACTTGGTGTGCAGCCTTCTGTGGGCTTTAAAAGAGAACCTACCCATCTTGTGTATGCACACAGTTTAATGACTCAGCAGTTTAAAAGTAGGGCATTACAGAAAGTACATATACTTAAATAACATGCTGAGGAAAACCCACAGTCTCTGTGCTACTGTCTGTCTCGGTTTTAGCCCTAATTTTGGGTACAAAATGAGGGCTAAACCTCATTTTGCATAAAACCAGCTGCTGCCTCTCCAGCCACTGACATGAATACAGCTCACCTAGACTGTCTGAGTTCTGGCCACGACTTTATGGCTGTACTTGATGTCTGACTGGTTTACCAGCTAAGCAACGGTTTCCAAAAAGGTCATTTACTATTCCTTTTTTATATTTCACTTTTCTAAAAAGCATTTGCATTTTCCTGCACAACAATTGTCTGATGCTATAATTTAATGTCGATTTAAACTCAACAAGAAAACACCATAAATATGACTTGAATATTTTATGTTTTTATTTTCAATTGAGCTACTGAACCATTTCAGGAAAAACACCTCGGTTTTGTTGCAAAACTCCAAGCTTAACTTTCAACAAGCTAGCACATTTAGCTGAGATGTTCATCTAGCAAAGCTGTCATTCTCACTACCACCAGATTTCTTCCTGATTATTATTGAAGCAAATCCCTGTTAAAATATATTAAAATATTACATCCTACTATACAAATCTGACCAAAAAATGTAAACAATAGGGCAGACTGTTCCTTCAGTGCTGATTTACATTAAGATATTTAGTATTTTTCTAGAACCCAAAATAAACTCAAAGGGCTTTCTGTAATTGGAAAATTTTTGTTGCAATGAAAATTTTTCATAACAATATGATTCAAAGTATTGCAGCTGTTTGTCCCACTGTTAAAGAGTTATCCAGAAATGATCATTTTTTACTTTGCTAACTGTTAACTTTAGCTTATTGCTAGATTCTCACAGAAAAATTATACTGACATTACTTGTCAGTATAGTATTATGGTCCTTTTATCAGACCTTAATTGAAATATCGGAAGCACAAATTAACTTTACATAAGTCAATGACACTGAGCCTCAATAAACCAATAATTTGAGGACTAATATTAAACTTTCAAACATAGACAAACAATTAGCACACTAACAAGACAGCCACAGCTCATAGGATATTATTAAACCACCAAAAAGGTTTACCAGTAGTTTTAACTTTTCTTTTTAAAAATTTCTGCCTGCAGTTAAAACCTTAAAAAAAAATAGCAGAAATTAAACAGACTGCATCACAAAGTTTAGTGGTCATCTGTATAAAAAGATTGTTTCTAACAGTTTCATTCTCAGACTACAAAAACCCTACAGAGGATTTCCAAACCATGTTCAAATAAGAACCTGTCTTTTACAATCTTTCCTTTGCATTCATATCTGAAATTCAAAGCTATTAAAATTGTGTGTTACCAACAAAACAGGGTTGTGCTGAAAACATTAACATGATTGGCTTTGTACACTGCGAACCAATAAACAGCTCAATGAGGCAGGGATTTATGGGATATTCGTTGTGCTGTTCCAAATAAAAAGCGACTTTCTAACATGATTCCTATATTGTAATTTTAAACTATATTTCTGATTGTCTGCGCAAAAGTAAAAGTGGACAGTTTACAGAATTCTGTTCTACCTCTTAGACTGTAGACTAAAATAAACACAAACACTAAATTCATGTAAATCTGCCAGAAAATGTTTTCAGTCGAAACTAATGCAATCTCTACATTTTATTTTCAACGTCATTCTGTCAACAAGAGGGTCACTTTAGTGCCTTTCCTCTACAAAAGTGTCTTGTTTTTACTAGAAGTTTTTCCTTTATCTGCATAGATTCCATTACAAAAAAATCACCACATCTTAGTTCAAACATTCAGATAAGATACATGTCAAATTAAATCTGAAAGTTGTAGTATTTTGCACAATCGATAAGGGATTTATGAGATGAGAGCTAGAGTGAACCTTTAGATATTAATATTTTGATTTATCAGCTTTCCAAACGAGTCATAATTAAGAACAATAGAACATTTTTTTCCAATGAATGTCTGTATCCTACACTGTTTATGTGAATAGGTCTAAATTTAAGATGCCATCATAATATGAAGAATCAAACAGATGATGAGAAAAGTTATTTCATTAATATTATTGTTATTTCATTTTTTGGTGCAAACATGCTGGACACATACTTGTTTGATTTGTGGCAGAACGATAAGCATATAATGATTCTGATCATTTTTAAATTGCATTACAACATAGAATGTGGCTTGGTAGAGGTGGATATCCGTCTCTCTCTAATCCCTAAATTGTGTTTCACCCATTAACTAAAATATTTTGCAGAAAAACATCACCAGCCAATGACTTTTTTAAAGGCTCTGGGGCATTGCCTGTACCCATTTTTAGATAAGTCTAGTAAAGCAACATGAATATTTCCACCTTTTTGTAATGTTTCCATACCACTAATTAGATTATTACATGCTGGGATTATGTAAATGATTCTTAGCTGATCATAATGGTAGCTAAGGTATTACTTAAAGACAGTCTGTATATTAGCTTTATTAACATACTGTTATCTCTTTTTAACAGTGCTTGATTAATAAAAGGAGAAAAATTTTAACGAGTACTTGGTAAAGAATTCCCAGCCACATTGTAGAGCAACAGTAAAGTGAGACGGTTTTTTCCCTGCCCTTGTGTTTCTGTGAGAATAGCTGAATGTCAGCAGCTGATCTGAGCCAGGTCGCTGTGGAAATATGTAGCTCTCTCCCTCTTTAGATGGCACTTGACCATTTTCATGTATATAGTTGCATTTTGAAGATGACTGGCGTGAAAAAAAATGAAATAAAATAAAAACAATAGCAAACATTGAAAGACGTGAGAAAAAGACGTCCAAATGGATTTTTGAAGGTATTTTTGTTTTTGCAACCATGGTAGCTTGTAAAATAAGATGAAACTGCCTCCTGTTTGTCATAGAATTCACAAATAAACGTGTCATGGATTTTGATGTGGTTTGTGGCCTTTTTGCTTCCTCTTTGTTCTGCATTGGATCAGACTGAGGTTCTCTTGAATATTGCAATTTCTATGTTGGCAAGAAGCCTCCCCAACGAAGTGGTGAGAGCTGACTGTGATGCACACACAAAGAGTCTGATATTTGTTTTCCAACTGAGCTTCAGTTTCTCACAAGAAAAGGGAAACAACAAATTGATGTGTGCAAAATAAAAAATGAAAAATCAACAACTTTTGTGTTTTAGTTATCTGGGTTGAATCCCCTTGTGGAGGATTTAAGTTTGTGAGTAGGAAAATAAACTGTCTGCCAGTTCATTTTGGCTATATTCAATAAAAAGTGGAGGGTTTTGAACTAACCTTTGAGGAAACAAAGACTCCTCATAGCATAATTTAGAGCTTGTCAAGAGTCGCCGGGGTGTTTTTCCTACCAGTAGAGGGAGCCACAGGGTCAAAATGGAAGGTAGAGTGAGCCACCATGGATGTCTGCTCACTCCTAAGATATGGATCATCTAGTCTGCCCCTGCTGGTCTTCGGGGTTACCCACCCGGGGCGACCATGGACGGAACATCTTCAGGAAAACTGAAAACTGTGACCTTTAACACTTGTTCTCTCATCTGTAGCAGAAAGTTGTCGAGATTGGACATCTGGGGCCTGTGCAGTAATTTTTGGAAAACTGGACTCTGCTCTAGTTTTTCTACCGCTGACTTCATGCCTTCTCTCTAAATCTACCTCCTGCTGTGATTCAAGCTCTGGCTGAGGCTGAGGTTCTTGCGTTGGAGCGTCAAAATATTGTTAATTTAACAAAACTTTATTTGATTGCTTATTGCAATTATTAATAAATTTAGTAATTTAGATAAAAAATAAACTATTTACTCAAAGTATGTCTGGAAAGATGAAAGAAAATGATATAAAATAAGGATGGACAGAGTCTAGGAAGGTTTGTTTTTTCCAATTTGTTTTCCTGATTCAGTCAACAAATGCACATGATGGAGTTTAAGTTGTCTCTGACACCCCTGAGGTGACAGAGGACTTCAGTCTAGTGGTGAACTGGTTGGTCTTTGCCCTCATATTTTTCCTGACAATATGTCCTCTTTAGTCTTTGACACATGAGGTGATGAGATAGGCATTGTGGTTTTGTTAAGGTTTCTGACCCACATGCAAGAAACTCAAGAAAATGGATCGACAAAAGTTTATTTACACAGGTTATAAATACACAAAGGTGGAGATCCGTCTAAGAGGAAGGGAGTTCCAAAGTCCTGGAGCCACACAAATGACAGAAAGGCTGTGTCTCCTTTGGTTTTGTAAGGGGGACAATCAGTAAGTCCTGATCACGGGACGTCAAGGCCCTGATGGGGGTGAAGTCCCAAAATGTAAATTGGTGTCTGGAAGAGGAGGATTTGATTGAAGCCATATGGTTGCCAGCC
Source organism: Girardinus metallicus (assembly GCA_903067095.1). Lineage (NCBI taxonomy): Eukaryota > Metazoa > Chordata > Actinopteri > Cyprinodontiformes > Poeciliidae > Girardinus > Girardinus metallicus. The sequence goes on along the minus strand of CAEGAE010035883.1, from coordinate 12,633 downwards.
ATGGAGGAGACATGAGCTAGAGGTGTTATGGCAGGATCAGGCCCAAGAAGAACTATGAGAGCACAGGGAAAATCTCCAGTTGGGAAAAACACTGTAGTTCAGAGAATAGACCATAAAATACTTTTGTTGGTTTATAAATCTCTTAACGGCTTTGCACCAAAATACATTAAAGACCCGTTGTTGTTGTATCAACCTTCCAAACCACTCAGGTCCTCTGGGTCTAGTCTGCTCATTGTGCATACATTGTCTTTTTAATTTTTAAAAAAATTATTATAAACATTGCTTAGAGTATTTGAACCAAAATCAAGGTATCCAAGGAGACCAGGCATGCCTTTCTATGCATTTTCCAAAAAATGGAATCCCAAATCTGGTTGCCAACATGAACAATAAGATCTTGCTAAACCAGGAACTTCATAAATCACTTGAACACTGTTTAAGCAAAAATGTTTTGGTGAACTAACAAATGAATCAATCAAACTGATTCAATGGAAACATGATTTGTTTTTAAGCATGTCAAATTACTGAAAATCTAATGGATTTAAAAAAAAAATTTCTAAAGTATTATGTTATTTATTGTACCAAGGTACCCATGGAGACCAAATACATTTTTTCAGAGCATTTTTTAAAAAGGGGGATAAATGTCATGTATTTAGCCAGCATTGGACACAAAACGGCAACTGATTGTCTTCTGCGATAGACTGGCCCATCTGACTGGACCACCGTGAAATGATTATACTGAAAGAGAGCCTGTTTCAGGGCTTTACCTTGTTGATGATTGCCTTAGGTAAGCACTAACTTTTTTTTTACTTCTGATCATCGTGTTATTTCTTATCATGCACCCTTTCACAAGTGCCCAGCCCACATGGGCTTTCAAGACACAATAAAAGACATACATACAGGCGGACACACATAAATACTCTTTAAATAAAAGGTGTCCTATTTTTAAGGTGCCAGGTCTTCATCTCTTATGTAAGATATCGACTGCCCACTTACACTTATAAACTTCAAAATAAAACTGTTTAAGCTGTTCAGTACATTCTTATAAATGTACTGAAAATCTGAATCCTTAGATATCTTATCAGTTTCTCTGGCCAAAGTATACTTGTTTGTGACATCCCAAAAAGGACAGGTTGCAATGAGAATAAGACTTCTTCATATAACTGATTGTGTGAATTTTCTCAATTATTTCTCATTGCAATTCATTATATCCTTCTTAGATTGCCAGTTTTTAAAGCTCATGATGCTTGCAAATTGCATACGACAGGGGATGTAAAAGTAGAGACAAAAACCTTGTTTGGTGGCAAAAAAAAAAATGAGGCAAGAGAAGAAAGAAGAACTGAAGAAGAGAATTTTAGAGAAACTTGGCAGGTACAAGGGGAAGAAGGCCATTGAAAGAGCAACAAGTGGAAAAATTGGTGAAAATAAAAGAGGTACAGAAGAGATGGTTTCATAGAGAGAGAGAACACACTGCACTTCTGCTCATAGTGAAGCGTGGCGTAGGGTGGCCACCAGGGGGCCCCCAATAGCAATTAATTTTTTTCTTTTTCCCAGTTCAAAGAATTATTTCTACATGGTCAAATATTATCTAAAAGAAGGGAAAAAAAACATCACAACTCTATAATAAAATTGTGTGTTTTTGTTAATGTAATCTCATAGAAATTATTGCTTAAAAAAACAGTTCCACTTAGGAGGCCTCCTAATGGCTCCTTACGCAGTCACTAAGTTTCACTTATGTTGAAACGGAAGCCATTTCATTTAACCCTTTTGGTGTCTTAGTGTGCCGCTCATGAGGACTGTAACAAATGACACAGACAAACAGCAGGGAAGCAGAGGGTTCTCCCGTCAGACCATGTTCCCAAAACCACCAAAAAAAAAATCTCGTAAAGCGCACACTGGATGACTGCCACCCTGTTGCACCACACAAAGGGTAAAAAAATTGTATCTAAACTGAAGTTGTTCTGGTTAGTTTACACCATATTTTCTGTCAATAATCTCTGGCCAATATTGCTCCCAATCAAAGCTTTAATATGTCAGCAAACATGTCTACAAAATATATCATTTACCATTTATGTTAAAGCAGCCCCATTTATTTTTCATGACTGTTATGAAGTCTATCTAAGCTAAGGTTGTTTTTACATCTTGATGTTATTTTTATTTTATATCTATGATATTTGGGATTTTTTCCTCCATAGGGTTAGGCATTGGGTTTTTGCTGAGGATTATGGTTCCTGTAACTCAAGATCAAATGGAGTGGATCAAATTCCCAGGAGATTTGCTTTTCAACGTGCTTCAGATATTTGCTGTCCCTCTCATTGTGACAAGTGTGATTGCAGGCAAGCTAAAAATCCAGACACTTTATGTGTTAACTTGTAAATGTTAGAGAAATAGATTTAAAAGAGTCTCAATTTTTGTGGATATTCTGTATCAATGTTGCTCAAAAGACTTGATTGTATATTTAAGGCTTATCTGACAATCTTACCATGTATGTTTTTGTGGCTAAAAAGTGTTGAAAGATGAAGATCAGTTCAGACATTTAGACTATTGCTTGGACAAACATAAACTGGCATGTTGTCTTGCTCATTGCTCAGGCATCAGGTGAACTTCTGGTTCTGATCTCTTTTCTCAGGAGTAACTGGATTAAACAGCAGACTGCCTGGGAGAACAGCCGTCTTCACAACAACATACATCTGTGGCTCTACCATTCTGGCCGTAACTCTCGGTGACTCTATAATGGGCAGCACAGTTTAACATAGATTTATCAAAACAGTCATAGTGTATATTGTGTTATTGTTTTGACATACTGCCTGTTACTTTGTGTTGCAGGAATGATTCTCGTGCTCCTGGTTGAGCCTGGTGTGGATCACACAACCAGCACAACAACCGTTAACACAGATATGCCATCCTCCTCTATGCATTTGATTTTCATGGATCTTATTAGGTGAGAAGATAAGTGTTTAGACAAAATCCCTGGCTTGCATATTCAGGTTGTAATTGGAAGAAGTTAAAATGGAGATTTTTGTTATCTCTGACAATTATAAATTAAAACTTTCTTGGTTTATATGAAATTCTGATATGGAAAAAACATCCTCATGTTCCATCCATCCATTATCTAACATGCTTATCCCTAGAGGGGTTGCGAGGGGTGCTGGTGTGAACAGGTGAGAAGCGGGTACACCCTGGATAGGTTGCCAGGCCATTTCAATATCCTCATGTTTCATGTCTTTAAAATTTACAAGTACTTTTTTTTTTGTCTGACTCTTCTTTGACCCGCATAGGAACATGGTTCCAGAGAGCTTCGTTCAGGCTTTCTATGAGCAGGTATGTTTTTATTCAGCTCCACTACTCACTGTGTAACTTTACATGTTGGATTTGGAAAGTTTTAAAAAAGTTTATTTTTGTTTTCTTGCAGTACAAGACAGAGATTGTTCAGGTTAAAATAAAAACTTCTAGACTCTCCCTTGATCTAAATATAGTGAGTATTTTCTTCTGATCTTTGTTCTGTTTCTAGAGCACCTTCCGGAAGTCTTTATGTCCCTTGAGCTTTTTCACATGTTGTCACATTACAACCACAAACGTCATTGTATTTTGTTTAGATTTAAAGCAGTGGACCAACACAAAAGAGTACCTTACTGTGAAGAGGAAGAAAAATGATGGATGGCTTTAAATTTCTTTCAAATTAAAACATGAAGGGAGAGGTGGTATTTGTTCTCAGAAAACTTGAGGGACAGACATGCCTTTCTGTAGTGGTCATTAGGTGTGAGGAGGGATACATCACCGGGGAACAGGCAGAAAAGCAACCATGCAAAACACTTGTACCTGTTGACCCATTGACCCAACAATAACGTTTTTTGGGAAGAGGGAGGAACGTCAGTTTTCACATTTTGCCTGGATTTGACTACAGAGATCCATAATATGGTCATGCTTTCACCTGAACCATCCCATTGTAGATATGAACTGTATGTGGCTGTTCTGCTGCAAGGGGAATGTCCTAATTTTCACCCTAAATCTGTTCTATAAACAGATCATAAGGAAAACTAATGTCATTCATGCTGACAAATCTCACCCTTTACCTGCAGAGTTTCAGTTTCTGCCTTTTGGCCTCTGGCTCAGACTTCTTAGTATGAAATGTAACAGGTACAAGCACTCTTTTGTTCCTACTGCAATTTCTCTTTTTAATGTGAGACAAGATAGGGGGAATTGCATCTGATTGTTAGTGTTTGTATCAACAGTCGGTCGACATATACACTGCTGTACTCTTCCCATTATGTATTGATTTATATTTGATGTCTTTTTTGGTGTGTTTTTTTGTTTTTTATTTTTTAACTTTGATACTTTGTCTTTTAATTTTTATACTTGGTGTCCCATTTGGGACATGAATAAGTCTGAATCTGAACCTGAATCTGAATTTTCCTGGACTTAGCTCCATTTGTCAGCTTCCTTGTCCCTGCAGAAGAAAGGCAAATGAACACACATGTGGATAACTGGATATACATTGGCTAATGAAGGGGTCACAGCATAAAGTTTAACTAAATACACAAATATTTTTTTAGACTTTTACATGTAAAGGTTTAATAAACCTTGAATTTGTTTCTTTACATCTCACAATTATGCAGTACTTTGGATTGGTATTTTAAAAACTAAATGCAAATAAAATACATCAAAGTTTATGGCTTTAGTGTGACTTTTTGTGGAAAAGTGATATGCATTGTTCAACAATGTGCTGTACTCCTATAAAACTGCTCTTAGAGAGTTAGGTCCAGCACATTTGTGTTTCTAGGTGCAGAATGACACTGAGATGCAACTGATGGGCGGTTATGTTGCTGGAGCCAACATGGTAGGACTGATCATCTGGTCTTTCACCTTCGGCATCATGTTAAACAGGGTGGGACTCAAGGCCAAAGCCACTGTGAAGTTCATTAAGTGCCTCAGCATTGCAATAAAAATCATATTCAACTGGATCCTGTGGTAAGATCAAACACTACATCATTTCTCTCTTTTACCAAATTAGATAAATTTTTAATATTAAAAATAAAATTCTCTTAATTAGTTCAGGTCAGACAAAAGGGCAAATCATTGGGACCATTCCACTGAGATTTGATTCCAGTTTTCATATTTACATAAGGAATCAGTTTTTTTTTTTTAAATATCTTTATTAACAAATAGGAAGTTGAAATAATTTTGGAACACCCATTTTCTTTAACATTTAGTTTTTTTTGACTGTTCTGTGTTTCAGGTACTTGCCAATTGGCCTTTTGTTCCTGGTTGTGGAACACGTGTTGGATGTTAACGACTGGAGCGCTATCATTAAACTCACCAGACTTACAGGGGTAATTTTTCTGGGGTATGTCCACCTTGTCCATTTCAGTTTTGTTTCCACGGCTCCTGAGGTGGCAGCACTGACCTCTGCATAAAAAGGAAAGAAATCGCTTTGAATGTATTTACAGAACAGTACAGTACTACTCCTACTCCTTCTTTATGCTTAGAAGATAAAAAGGTCAGTTCTTATAAATACAATCACTTTCAACCCAGTTCAAGCAGTTTTCTCCAGAAGTTCTGGCCCTAAGAGGTTTGTTATGTTTGCCAGTGAACAAACGGCATCATGAAGACTGTTACAGTCCAACCAGTAAGGCACAAGGACAAATCTATATAAAAATATATTCTTTATTTATTTTTCTAAAAATTATCAACAAAAGGCCTTATAAAGCTAATCTCAAAAATATAGAAAAATGGACCCAAAAGAAAATATAAAATCAAATATTGCAAACTTAGCTCTGGACAACAAACCAAAACTGACCTCCCACAATGAACACACATGGGAATTTATACACAAAGACTAACCTACACAAACAAGGACGGATGGGGAAGGAGACAAAGACAAGCAATGCATAAACATAAACAACTAATTCAAACCAACACATTTTGACTACAATACAAATGTAAGAACAAAACAACCTAACACCAAAAATGTTTTAATAATTGTGCGATTAGTAGAGAGAGAGGTAGATTCTTCAGCATCTACCTCTCTGCTTCCAACAGCCTGATGGACTGTTCCACTTACTGGCTTCTTTACAACTAGTCCTCTCCCCCGGGAGTCCTTTAAAACTCAGCAAAACAAAGAATAATTAGTAATCCAAATATACATAAGGTGTTTACTAAATGTGTGCACTCATAATAGAAAACATCCTAATGCAATACCACAGAAAACGTGAAATTATAAATGTGTGTGAAAACATTTGAATGAATACTAACACTGGGGAAAAGCCGGAGGAACCTTCACAAAGACCAAGAATCCCATCTTCCTTCAGCACTGCTACTCTAAAGACAACTTTGAAAGGTCTAGATAAAAGCTTATTCATGTGTTAAAATGGCATAGTAAAAGTTCAAACCTATGTCCAATCTGTGGAAAGCTTTGTGTTCACATGCAACATCCAGTCTGACTGAACTGGTGCAATTTGTTTCTGCAATTGTTGTTTCTATGAAAGCGTAAAGCTAGTGGAGACACAACCCAACAGGCTGCAGCTGGAACTGCAGCAAAAGGACTCACTGAGACTGAATAGACATGCACAAACATATTCATAGATGTTACTGTGCAACCAGGCATTATTTTCTTTCCACTTTACACTAATGTGTAAAGTGGAAAGGAAATGTGTATCATATAAAATGTCCCAAACACATTGAACTGTCAAAAAGTGTCAAAGTTGAAAGCTAGTGAATATTTGTTCATTGAATATTTTTAACAACAAGCATGATTTTGTTGTCTCTTTCAGGCTTGCAATCCACTCCTTTCTTGTTCTTCCATTGATTTACTTCGTGTTCACCAAACGGAACCCCTTTCTCATCTTCATCCAGGTTTCCAAGGCTTTGTTCACCTCTGTGATCATGGCATCCAGGTGAAATGTTCTCTTTGTTTGTTGTCAAAGTGTGACATTTTTGTAGTTTCCTCATATAAACGGTTTGCCAATAAAGGATGTGCTTTCTGCCAAAGCGCTGCCACTCTGCCTGTCACCATTGAATGCTGTGAAGCAAATGTGAAGGCCAATGCGAGACTCTGCCGGCTCATGTTGCCAATAGTCAGCAGCGTCAACATGAACGGGATGGCGCTGTATGAAGTGGTCGCTGTCATCTTTATTGCCCAGATAAGTGACATCATTTTGGATGTCAGCCAGATCATCACCATTGGGTAAGCTACTTCCTAGAAGCACCTGGAATTGAGAAAAGATGCATGCTGGGGTTATTAAGAGGAATACAGTTGTATGTTGCAGTTGAGACAGAAATGCTCATGGAGATTGTGCTTGGTTTGCAGCTTGACCAGTTGCATTTCAAGCTTTGGAGCTGTAGGTGTCCCAGCAACGGGATCTGCAACTACTATCCTGATTTTGACAGCTGTGGGACTGCCTGCACATGATGCCTCCCTTCTGCTGGTCTTTGAGTGGTTTCTGTAAGTTTAACTTGATACTCATCACCTACTACACTGTGTGCACAATTATTAGGCAAGTTTTAGTTTTGACCATATTGTCATTTTTATGCATATTTTCCAATTACAAGCTGTACAATCTTGAATGCTTTTTGAATATAAACATATCAGCTGGTATGCATTTTTTTTAATGAGGAAGTGTGGGCCTAAGGAGATCAACACCCTATTTCACGTTGTGTATAGTTATTAGGCAGTTTCTTTTCCTCCAGCAAAAAGTTCCAAAAAAGAGATATAAGTGACTATGAAAAGTCCAAAATTGTAAAAAGTCTTTCGGAGGGATGCAACACTGCTAAGATATTGGGGCACGATCACAGAACCATCAAATGTTTTGCTACAAATAGTCAAAGGGACACAAGAAACATGTTGAGAAAAAAATAAGTAAATTAACTGTCAAAGAGTTGAGAAGAATCAAACGTGAAGCTACCAGGAACCCGTTATCTTCCAGAGCTGTCTTATTCTAGAACTACAACCTACCTGGAGGGCCCAGAAGTACAAGATGTTCAGAGCTCAGAGACATGGCCAAGGTAAGGCCAGCTGAAAGCCGACTAGCAGTCAACAGGTCACATAAGTTGAAACAAGATGGACTCAATATCAACTCCTAAACCTACTGCCAGTTTTTAGAAGACACATTCTTCAAGAAGTGATTCGGAAAAAAGTCTCCATCTTTCAAGAAGACCATAAATTTTATGCAGGACAATATGCCATCACATCCATCAAAGTACCCCACTATGTGGCTAGCCAATAAAGACCTTAAAGATGACAAGATAATGAAGTGGCTCCCTTCCTCACCAGACTTAGACTGCATAAAGGACTTATAGGTCCTTCTCAAAAGGGTTCGATTGACAGAGAGTTCTCTAGTTGTTCAATAATAAAATTAGTCCTCAAAACTACGAATTTTAATTTCTAATTTTGTTTAACCATCAAGTCATGTAGTCATTTTGGATGGAGTTACACTTGTCTGCTATCAGAAAGCTTGCAGTTATTTTTGACCAGGACATAGCGCAACAAACTACAGCTGGAAGTGCCGCAAAAGAACTCATTGAGACTGAATAGAGATACACAAACATCTCTATTCAGTATTTTCTGCAGACAAAAATACTAATTTTTGTTTGCATGGAAATTGAGTCTTGAGTCGCCTACTTGTGGGGAGAGCCTGCGTAGCAATGATTGATAAAACTACCCTTGAAGACTGATTTTGTTACCAGAAACAGTCTGAGCTGGAGAAGAGCTGGTGCATCTGGTTGTTGTAGAGTGAGGGACAGAAAACCTTCAAGAAAAACATAGTTATGTCTGACAGCATATTTGTTCTCCTCTTATGTGCTCTTCAGAGACCATTTCACTACCATGGTCAATGTGCTAGGAGACTGTTATGGTGTGGCTCTCATAAATCATCTGTGCCAGGATGAGCTCCTGACCCTGGACAAATCATCAAGGTAAATGCAATCATTTAAATGGTGTGTTCATTTGCAAAGACATAATGTTGCCGGAAATATTCACTTCCTTGTCCAAATTGATCAATTCAGGCTTTCCAGTGCTACTCACTTCTACAGCTTGATGATATCCAGCACTGAGGCTGAACAAATAGGGTCCTCTCAGAAAGAACAGTGAATTTGAACATGGTGCCATGATAGGATACCACCTGTACACTACTTCCAGACATTACATTTTTGTCTGCTGTACACTAGATCAGTGTGGACATATTGTCTAGAATTTCAAATTCTCCCTCAAAAGTATCAAAAAAAAATGCAGCAAAGGCTTTCCTTCCCTGTCTCTGAAAGACAAACCACCTCTCCCAAGAGCTTCTTCTGGCCCTTTTGCATCTGCTTTGAGAGTGTCTTCACATATTCTAGCTGCCAACTTCCAATGAAAAGGGTCCTCCAAAGGGTTATTACCACTGCCAATAAATTATTAACTGCTCCTTCTCCAACTCCAATGAACTCTATATTCCTTTTGTCTTTTCTTTCCTTTTGAGGAAAGAAAAGCAAAAATCAAACAACCCAACACACTTGGCATACAGTCTATTTCATCTTCCGCCTTTAAGAAGAAGATGGAGGACAATAAAGGGTCAAACAAACAGGTTTGACTACGGTTTTTAACACCACTGGTTGTTGGTGAACAGAATAACTTTAAGATTACTATCCTCTTATTGTAGCAGGAGATGGTCTACTTGTACACTCAGAATGTATAAATATAATTTTATTTCTTGTTGTATTGTTGAATTCTTTTTCTTTATTAAAGGCAGTTTTGTGATATAGTCCTGCTTTTTATGTTACACTCTGCAGAAGCCGCATTATGTCCTTACTGATGTGAAAATGATAATACACGTTGGTGTTCAGGACAACAGCTCTTGTCTGTCAGCAGTAATGAGGTGTACAGGAAGGCAGAGTAGGAATCATTATTTGGGACCGTTCACCAGAAGTCAGGCTCGGCCCATTTATTTAAGTGACTGGAACTCCTAATGATTTTGCACCCCAAGAGATTTTTTTTACTATTTCAAGCTCCAATCCTTGTGGGAACAGTTTGAAAATTGCCTCTTCTTGTTCTCACACGACTGTCCACCAGTGCACAAAGCGGGTTCCATAACACAGATGAGTAAGTTTGGGGTACAAGAACTTTACCGGTTTGCTCACATCATATGTAACAGCAAAGATTGAGATTAGGATTTTGCTCAGGTATGTGTGTTTGAAGGCAGATGAGTGAATACTTTTGTCAACATTGTGTACATCCAATTCTGAACTATGTCAGTGTTCTATGTAGTATTCACTCAGAGAGCCACATAAAAATGATCTAAATGGTTCAGAGCCTCAGTTAGTAGTATTTTTCTATGAAATGTTTAGTAAAATATGGGCTCAAATTCTTGTAATATAATATAGTATATATCTAGAATGTAGACTATAAGTTATTCTCACTGAGTAGAAAAACATGAGATATTTTGGTCACAGTTTGTCCAGATCGATATTAACCATGTTTTCCATTTTGCCTGGAAAGGATACATTCCAACAATGAGTTTGAGCTGGACTTAATCTGTTTGGAGCCCGATGAAGAGTTCATCCCGTCCTCTTCCTCAGGATCCATTTCATCTAAGTGAAGGGATCATCACAGCACCATATTAACACCAAAGTATTAAACCTCAGGACAGGAATGTCAGCATCCTGGGGTGTCTGAGCTGATAATTTTCTTGTTTGATTGTAGTTGTAGCTAGCAGGACGGCACCATGGCAGTTTATTCATTTGTATTCTGTTTGTATTTTATTTCTGTTTTTGCAACTTTTAAATGATCTATTTATAATCACTAATTCATTGATACTAGTCTAGAGCTTATTGTTGTATGCATTGGCATGTTTACTATGTGGATGTTACTGTTTTTATAAAATGAATCTTTGACATTAGAAATATTTCTCCAGTGTTTCCTCACTAATCAACTGAGCTGTCACAGTTCTTTGTCTTCTATAATTGATTTTCTCTCACTTCCAAATCCTCACTGTTTTATTACCTGTAATTACTTGCGTTAGCTGTTTTTTTATATTATTTGGATCATTTCATTGTGTGTCTCCAGTGGTTAAACACCTTTCTTTCTGTTTTTAAGCTCTCTAACTTTGTATCAGACTTGACTGAATGACAAATGCTCTACATACAAAATTTGGCTGATTGATTGGTACAACAATCAATCAGCCAATAAATACATTTGTAAATAAATAAATTTCTTCATGTTGCATGAACAAATTTACTGCTTTCAAATTCAAAATAATTGAATTAAATCTAAATGTCATTTTTATGAACAAACACATGAACATTGCATAAAGTCTTTTCTTGAGATGAGCTGATTTTAATAAATTGCCAGTCAACCTACCATTGTCATTAAGTGTCCATAAAGTGGACCCTGAAAAGCAGTGCACAGAAAACATATCAGCCGAACACTGATACTGGAAAATGGAGCCCTGTCTGTACTATATTGCCTAAGTTATTTGTCATTTCAAGGACAATCACAACATCCTCGAGAGTTATCTCCAACATCTGCACCTTCTGCTCGAATAGTAATTCCAAACAGTGTCTGCCATGATCATTTGAACTCCCTCATCCTTTGACAAAAAAGAAAAAAAAAAGTCAAAAATGTGCCTAGCATCCATATTTACAGCACAAAATCTTTGTTGTATTACTGTAAAACAGCTATCACCACTAATCCATATTCATAGCAATACACGTTATCAAAAACCCCACTGGCAAAATATATTTTTTTAGGGGAGTTTATTTAACTTGCTTAATGATCTTTCTTTCAAACTCACTTAATCATAAATGTAATTACAAATCCACTCTACTAATTATTCCCTTTTTTCTTTTGCAAAAGCTGAAGATATCCCACAAGTTAGTGTTTATACCTAAGCCCCTTCTTTATGTGACCCTCATCAACAGCAAGTGATTCAACTTGGAGTGATTTTAAATGTCTAGTAGCCAGGTGGCTGTTTGGGATTGTGCCAAAGTATGGTGCATGTTTTTAAAGCCATGATCAACTATCTGTTGTTTTTAAATGTACCTTTTAAATAAATTGGAATTTTGAAATGTAACCAGGTGACAGAAGAAGAGATTTAATGACCTCTTCAAATAATTTTCAATCTAATAGTAATACACAGAAATTCCAATCCCAACCCAGTCCACAGAAACTCTGATCATCTCTTTAGTGAACACATTTGTAGATTAACAGACCAGGTATTCCTTCACCAGCTTCTCTGGATCTTCATTCAGAGGCCATCAGAAATGCATTCTCTTCTGACTTCAGGAGTGTCATTCTTAATATGCAGACCAGAAAAGAACACAAACAGTAAAAACACAATTTAAACAAGGCAAACATGCTGCCTTGTTTTAATTGAAGTGTAGGTCCACACACTTCAAAACTTTTAACTAAATTCAAAGGAAGTCATAACATGAAAGTGAACATTTGTGCCTGAAATATATGAAAAACAAACCATTCCAAAACAGACAGACCCCTGGAAAAACTGGAGAAAATGGATGGACGGACAGATGGATGAATGTATGGATGGATGGATGGATGGATGGAAGGAAGGAAGGAAGGAAGGAAGGAAGGAACGAAGGAAGGAAGGAAGGAAGGAAGGAAGGAAGGAAGGAAGGAAGGAAGGAAGGAAGGAAGGAAGGAAGGAAGGAAGG
>CAEGAE010035882.1:0-33469 GCA_903067095.1 Girardinus metallicus | reverse complement strand
TATATATATATATATATATATACACACTCAATAACGACCACTCTTTCTCCATAATCTCGTGAGGGTGACAAATCAATGCAAATTCGCCAACTTTAAAATAAATCATTGAGATTATGTTCATTGTGTAATGTTCTTAGCTTGAGCTCGTTTTTGTTTTCTGTTTAGTCTAGGACTTTGATTAATTCATTGCTGTTGATAAAAGATGTATTTTTTTATGCGAGTATTATTCTGAAAGAGAACAAGAAAATGAAAATGATAAAAGATTATTTTGTAGCTTAAATTCTAGCCTTTAAAAAGTCATGACCCAAAGTAATTAGTAATTACAAAAATCCTTATTGACAGAAATTGTAGATATTGGTGTGACAACAAACTGCCTTGAGTGAATGTTCTGCATTCAAGTAAATGTCACCCAATTGAGCTGCCGTGGACTTCTTACTTAGCACAAAAAAATCACCATCAGAACTGCATAATTTGATATTTTCATATTTAAAAACAGCACAAGATCATATTCTGCCTGAAAACAAAACATTCACCTTGCATTTCAACCCTACAGCTAGGAAATAGTTTCTTTTTTTATGAAACTTAAAACTGGGTCTTTTGTGGATTTATTGGGATACGATTTGAATTGATTGTTTTTTGTTATACGATCAAAAGACCATTTGATCGTCTTACAGGTTTCTAACCAAAACATTATTAATTATCCTCATCTGCAAAATTGATTTAAAAAAAACGGATAATGGCACAGAGGCTTTTTGTGTTTTTATGTCACCACTGGGAATTCTTGCAGCTGTGACCTGAAATTGCAAATTACAGCTTTTTTTTTTTCTTTTTTTTTCTTTTTAAGGAGACTTAAGTGAGTAGTGTAATCATCAGTGAAGAGGTCAGAGTACTATTGGTACCACTCGAGTTATCAACATTATCAACACCTAAAATGAGAGTTTCAAACACTTTAGTTTTTTTTGCTTTTTTTTTAATTATTATTTTTTTAAATAAACTTCACAGAAAAGTGAAAATATCTTGAGAACTCTGCACTACCTGCAGTGTGTGACAGACCAGGAAAAGTGCTGGTGGCAACTTTTACTATATTCACTGGTCAAGTTTGAGCTTGACTTTGCTAATGACCTCAAACGAAACTTAATGGAGTCCCAGTTAAGTGGAATTTGATAAACGACATGCTCGCTCACCGAGCTAACGCACAATAACAACACAAACTAGTAACGAGCTTCTCTGGATTTTGAACTTGCAAACACTGCAGCGACATGTTTACTCAAGGAGGCGCTACCGTGTGAAGGCTTTTAATGAGAAACAAACATGCTAAACAAGGTTTTGATGGTGCTTTTTGGTTTCATGTGGCAGGCCGTCATATTGGCATGTGAGATCAGGGTTGGGAAGAATCGTACGAACATATGAATTTCCAGCTGGGACTTCTAGTTTCATTGGACCTTTTTACTCTGGCTTTCCAATTTGAAACATTCAATTTGTAAACGTGTAAACTAAAATGAATTGTAATAAAGTTCTTGTCGTTTGATTTCAGCTATGTGTGGTTGATACCAGTTGGATTGTAAAGTCTACAACTTTTGTTGTTTTATACAGACATTAATTTTGTGGCTTTATTTTTTACCATCAGCTTATGTATTAACCTTTTCGTGACAGAATTGAGTTCTTTGGTGAACTTCAGACTTACACGTGTTGTTCTTTGTGTTTCTAAACAAGAAACGATACACACGAGTGCTTATCTAGGCTGGAATGCTGCCACAAAGGCATTGTGATAACATCATTTTTGCTGTGATTTGCCAACGCTGTTGACTATAAAGACTCGATTACAAAGACAATTACTGATTTCTGTAAAAAAAAAAATAAATACCAAAGTGATAGCCAAGGATAAAAGTAGGACAGTGGGTGGTGCGACAGAAACTGTTACAAAAATTGTGGTCAGCCTGGTTTCCCTGCTGTGACTTATTGTGTATAATTATATGATTTCTCTATTTTTTTTTCTCAGTATGGAAACTTGATGAGTCATACAGAAAGGCCAAATTTGTGGCTAGAGAGGTGGAAGGCTTTCTCTTGTAGATTGTCTGAATGTGCCCTCGGATTATCACATTTTGTCTGCATTTCTAACGTCGGGTCCATCAGTGATGCACTTAAGTTATCATCACGTCATTAAACTCTGTCACATTGACCTATTTATCTTTTTTTTTGTTCTAAATGCTGAGTCACAACTTCTATCTCATTGTTGCTGCTCAAGACTGCCATTTAACACTGAATGTAGCTAAGTACTGTTCAGTTAGTGTCACTCGTGTGTCTTTTAGCAAATCGTAAGAAAAATATTTCTTTGCGATACTCGTGCTCAAAATTTTGATGATAGCAATTAACCAAACTTTTCCTTTACCGATGTACAACGTCCTCACCGCACTTTCAACTTTAGCATCTCAGGCACCCAAACATGTAAATCAGGGGACTGTATTAAGGGTAGTTTGTCCAACCAACGGGACAAATATATCATTAATGTGCCAAGCTCCCACATATTACACTTCACATATTTCCTGCTGAAGAATGGATTTTAGCATTCCTTGAGACACGTTGTATTACGCACAGATACCGTTCAGGTCTTGTGGTAACCATTGCAGGGAGTGTTCATAGAGGTCAAAACATGCTAATAAAATAACTAAAGCCAATAAAATTTTACAGTGAAGCTGGTGGCTTTTTACACCCCCACCAGCTTTTAGGAGCATTCTGCTTGTTTGGGTTTCCGCTTTTTCATAAAAAGTTGTAAACAAACAGATAACTTGTACAAAGGCTAATCCAGGTCTACTAAAGTCAGTGTGCTTCTACAGCAAAAAAAATACTTGTATCACAAACAACTCATTGTTTTTTAAAAAAAAAAAAAAGACCTGAATTGCCGACATTTTAAGTGGCTCTTGCTCCGCTTCTCCTTTTTTATAATAGTTCCATACCGCAGACATGGTGGAAGATTCCTGCACAGTGTTTGACAGCAGATGTGCTGTAGAGCAGCGGATGTGCAGCCAAAGATGGTCGGTTGATGATGGCGATGTGCAACTGATGCTGTGACCCATTCAGCTGATGCATCTTGATCGGGAAAATGAGATCAGATTGTTGATTAGGTGTTTGCAAATCAGCAACGAGGCTTCCCCTCCCACGCAACTGAAAGTGTTTATTGATTGCCACCGGTAAGCAATCACAGCTAGAAAGCTTTGCCAAGTCAAACAATACATAGTGTTATTCTGATAAGGTCTGGATAAAACCTTCCTCATTGACCATATGCTTTTTCTTCAAATGTTAAACATGCTTTGTCACCTTTCGTGACGTACACAGAGTAGTATGACACATGCACATTTGATCAAGGTGAGCTCATTGACTTATGGCCGATCATTTAGAAATTATTTCACAGGCTTGTTTTATTGCCAGAGTTCAGATGTGAAAATAGCATCATATGTGGTTTTTAGTTGTCTGGTGAGGTTGAATATTTTTCTAAAAACCTTTGCTCTGTTCACTTTGAGTATTCAGTATTTCCCAATATTCTTCTAGCAAAGGAAAGTCTGGAAACAAGGACATTGCTGTTCAAAACTGTGTGGACAGTGGACTTCTGTTTTTAAGAGCAGCCTGTGTTTAGGACTGTGGTCTGCAGCCTTTACAATGCTAAGAGCCATTTTTGCCCTCTGTCCACATACATAAAACTCATTTTGCAGTTCAAAAACATTGTAAAAAGACAGTTTATCATGTTAGACAAATGTCTAAAATAAGACATTTGCAGTCCTTTTTAGATAACATCACTTTTTTTTGTTTTAAAATAAAGTAAAACAAACTTTTTGCAAAAAGATGCATTTCATTTTTTTCCCTATAGGTTGTTTATAAATATGGAATACCATATAGAAAAAAAAGACATGAAAATGGATCTGAAGATATTATTAGTACTGTTCATGTCACTCTGTGGTGGAAATTAAGTCCAAGTTAATTTAAAATGACTCAAACCTGAATTTATTAGCTCTATTAAAACACAAAAATTACTTTCAGTTTGTTCTTTTCTTAGCCCCTGATTTTTCAGGTTAGGTGGAAGGTTCCTCCATCGATTTGGGTTCAGAGTCTGTTGATGAAGAAATAAGATGATGCCTCAGTACTAGATTGTAGGACAACTCGGACCTAAAACATGAGGAAATGTCCTGCGGCGTTTACCTTCGTTTTCAAGGCTTTCACGATTTATTGAGAGTGAGTCCAGTTCCTTTTGTTGAACTGCAGCAAAGCATTCGGTGAAATTGAAGTGGGAAGTGGATCAGTTTACGTGATGGGGAGTGAGTGGGGTTGATCATAAATATTGTGCGAGGGGACGTTGTCATTGAAAGGACAACATTTGTCAGAGTAACATCTTTAGTCTCAGTAAGCAACATTTTACTGGACTAATATGATGAAATCTATTTCCTTCACCTGTCAGTAGCTTTAATTTTATTTGGCTGATGTGGGTTAGTGTGGTGTTTGGTCATTTCTTTTATTGAAACATCTTTTTCTCATCTGCCACTCTATATGCATTTTTTGCTTTTGCGGCTGTAGTCCATCTTCTCCTTGTTGTTTTTAATTGATGTTTTAAATTGTTGTTCTCATTTCCATGCTTGCTAAACACTCATGTAATTTGACCCAGAAAAGCTTGGAAATGTTTTATTTCTAAGGAGATTAGGCCAACTTGTATCCTCTGACAATTATGAAGGGGAAATTCCAAATAGGTTCGATCTTTTTTTTTTTTTTTTTTTTTTTTTTCTCTCCAGAAATGTGTAATTTTGTCAACAAAATTTTCCAGCAACGCCCTGGCGAAAACATGTCGACCATGTAACGGATATGTTTGATTGAATTGTTTTCCACCCGTTAAAAAAAAAAAAAAATCTGAAAACCGTCCTGATTGAAGTGGAAGCGTTGAGAAGCTCCAGCAGCCATCTTGCTCTGAGGATCCTTCCTTGTTTCATCACTAGGTCTGCTGGCTGCTCGTGGGTGTTGAGTATGGAGCAGGGAGAAAAGAGCCGAATGTCTTGCTGACTCACTGATGAGGTAGAAGTAGGTGGTGGATGGAAATCGAGGCTGACTGGTTTGAGACCGTAGAGACTGAGTGACCCAGTTTCCACTCCAGCACCAGTTCCTTTTAGTATTCAATCATGACATAGTGGGTTTCCTTGCCTTCTGGATCACTGCTTTGTCCCTGTAGTGGGGCACTCTGGTCACGCATTCAACTATTATTAACAGCCTGTGATTTTTTTTTTTTTTTTAAATATTTTTATTTTTTTTATGGCTTTTTGTGAACTTGTTTTTTTTACTTCTCTGTGTTAAACATGGGACTGATAAAGACTGGTAAACAGTATAAATATTGATTAGTGGCACTTTTTTCCCCAATACACTTTTTTCTGTTTTTTTTACATGCTAAGAGGCAGAGATTTTTTGTAACATTTTAAAGTGGTTCTCAAAAATAGTCACTTAGACTCGAGTGGCCTTTTTTTCCCCAACTTTAACTCTCTTTTTATTGACCATATTTAAATGAATATTTTAAACTCACCTCTGACCTATTATTAATCAGATATAATAAGCTCCAAAATACTGGGTGTTGGGTTGTGCTGCATTTGATTTGTTCTAATTGTCTTAGAAGTTCTAAATTTGATTCTAAATTTGGATCTTACTTCAAAATTGAGTGTGCTGTAGTTGCAAGTTGGAAAACAAGAGGGCTTTACAAGTCAGTGATGAGGCTACCTCTTTTTACCAATACAAGGTTTGACTATTGAGTCCTCTCCTGTTTTTTTTTTTTTTCTTTTCATATTCAAACAACAAAGGAGCAAATGGAGATGCCAGTTTCCTGTTTTGTGATACAGCCCATCAGAAGTGCAAATAAATGCTTTCTCACTGGTGCAGCTTTTACAGCATCATATATCTGCAGCAGTCATAATGAATTCAAACTCAGGGTGGAATGGAGATATTCAACTTTCCATGTTGAGATTAATTTTAGGGGTTGTTCCATTTGATTTTTTTTTTTTTTTTTTTTTTTTTACAGCTTGGAAATCTAATCACCTATGCAACACAGTTGAGCAAAAATCTGAAACATTTGTAGACTCCCATAAAGACAGTTTCTTTCCATTTCTTTACTTCAGCCCATGAAAACCCTTCTCTCCTCAGCATGTTTGCTGAATTGTCCAAAGAGGCAGTTCATATCTTGAATATAAAAGAAAATAATTAGTTCCATCTCACCACCCACACCCCTGCCAATACATACACAGCTCTGGGTTCAGTCATTTTTAGCATAAAAAGGAGTAATTGATCCTGTATTATAATACGGCTTGCAGCATTGTATAGTGAGACGATGAAACGATAAGAGCAATAAAAAAAGAAAACGTTCTCTGTGAGCCCCATCTGCTTGACGTGATGGAAATGGTTCAGATGTTTTGGTTTTTTATTATTATTATTATTATTATTAGTAAAATATGTTTGTATAGACTTATTTGATATAAGGCAAATAATTATATGAATTAAGGAAATGGGGTATGTTTTATATCTGCACTCCACTAAAACCTAACAAATTTTGCCCTCACTGGCATTTTGTATGTAACTGCCTAGAAACCAGTTGGCAGAAATGGCGCCGCTGTCTTGGACTTAGAAAGCACAGGCATGCTTGCTTTTGCTTTAAGATTTAAAAAAAAAAAAAAAAAAAAAAGTGCAGGCTTCATAAGATAGTGTTCTCCAAAACACAAGGACTGAATGTGAACTACAAAAAAATAATTTGAAAGTCTCTTTAACTTGAGCCACCTTTCTTTTTGAACGAGTGTTTACACCTTACAGACAAGTTTCCAAGAGCATCTGGTTTTGTCGTCATGGAAGTTTTAGTAAGATTCTCAAATAATTGCATAAAACCACTGTAACCGCACAGATTACGTATTTTTAATGTGTTTTTATTATGTATTTTTACAAGAGATTAATTTTTGACTCGCTTTTTTCCCCCCTCTTTTAAGAGGCAGACAGGCCAGACCAGCTGTATAAGGATCAGATCATATTAAGGCAAACCACATCAAAGCGGATGAAACTAGGTCAGACTGAATCAAACCAGACTCGGAGCAGATCAGAACAGAGTGGACCAGACTGATCCAGACGACACCAGGCGCGTCCAGGAAGCCTGTTCAAGTTTCCTTTCCAGGTATCTAAAGCAGCTGTGTTTTCCACTTGTCACAGGTTCCCTCCAAAAATATAGCGAATGTGGACTAGGTGTTTTCTGAAGGTAAAGGAAGGAAACATGGTGATTCTGCCTGAAACGTTCCTACTCGGATGGATCACAAAACCCAAATTATACAGATCAATACATTGTAGCGTCATCCTGTACAGCTAATCAGTTCATACACAATCCTGAGCTGATTGTGTACAACTTAGGGTTTCTGTAAAATCTTCAAAACTTTGTAATTCAAAGTTTTGAAGATTAGCAATAAGGTATTTTCAGTTCAAATATACATCTGTTTAGCTATGACCATTTGCCAGCATATTAATTCAGTGATGCAGAGGAATAAAAAAAAAACAAAAAAAAAACATTTTTTGAAGAGCTGTGAGTCATTTCCCCCACAATTTAGAGTCTATTGTTACGGCTACCAATTTTCAAAGCTTCACATGAACAGATCTCTTTTTATTATTATTTGGAACAATGTTCTGTGTAAAAACCGTATCAAAACGCAGACATTTGTTTATGTTGCTAATCTGCAGGTTTAAAGAAAAGCGAAAACATCAAGTTGGCATAAAAGGTCTTGCTAACATTAAAGCACAGTGGTGGAATGGTGATGATCTGGGCTCAATTTGCAGCCAGACCACCTCAATTTCTTAAAATCTGAGTCAGCGATTAATAATGAGCTAATTTGACAGATTACTCGCTTGGTTGGTTGTATCTGACAGATTACCTCCTTTACTAATGCCTTTATTAGTAATTGAAGAACCCTGCTGCTTCTGGTTATTCTGTGATTACTAGAACGTCTGACTTGCTAAACGGGTAAAAAGCCTTGTACTTTGACTGTAAAAGCTCCACGTCTCTTGTCTGAAGATCTTAAAACGGATCCTTTTGTGTGTCTACAGTTGAGGGCTCAAGAGTGGATGGAAGGAGATGATTTTAATACAGAGGCTGTGATGAACATCTGTGGTGAGTGTGACCTCTTTACACGCTGCGGCTTTTCGCAGTAAAACTCTTAACTTTTCTTTACATGCAGTATTTTATTCAACTCTAGAAGATTTTGCAGATATTTCCAGCGTTGTTGTGATTTAAACATCAAGACTTATTTTGAGAGTTACGCAGTCAGAACAAACATGACTAGTCCTGCGCATGCTGTGGTTTGTTAGTCAGCATCTTGCCTACAAATGTGAACGCTCACTCATAACAGTCATCACTCCTGTGAAACTTTTGCTGTTGGTCCGACTCACCTGTGCACGATTTACTTATTCCTTTCTGGAGTGCATGTGATGAGGGCTAAATCTTCAGAGCTTGATTCACTGAAACGTTACAGGATGTTTGCACTCAGTAAATCGCAGCAATTTAGAGATTGAACATTTGCCTAATTCAGATTTGCTCTGGCAACCAATTACCGTCTCTTTGCTCTTGCACACTGTGCTCACATATAACTGAAGTTTCATCCGCAGATGTAGACACGACTTTGCTGATGTTTATGTAAATTACCGCCTTTGCAAAAAGTACCTAGACCTCAATTATCAGTGCTGTTTGTCAGAGGCTCTGAGCAAATCTGCAGAGTTTGAGTTCTGATAATAGAGTTCAGTTCCTCAGAAAATTAAAATAACTTCTTGGCCTGCTAAAAGCCATGTACACATACAGTTTATGCACTCAATACTTTGCTGGTGTTCTTTTTGCATAAGTGTCGTCTATAGAGAGGCAATCGGCCTGCGGCATGCTGACATGTACATTGTGGTTTCACAATCCTCTCAAAGCTCTCCGTTCCTGCTACATATGAACTTTCTTTCTACAAAATTTTCTTTTTTCCTTTCATCGGACTTTAATATTTGTAAATACAGCAATAACAACCATCTTTCTTAGCACGGACCACGTATGGCTGAGCCTTGCTATGGGTAGTGTCGGTAACATTCAGTTCAACATCTGACAAGTCATCGCTCAGGATTGTGTTGGCTGTAAAATGGCCAAAATATACCTTTTTTTTCTCTAATGCTGTAATATTCAGAGTCAGTTTCTGATAAAAGGACTGATTTCCATCAGCTTTAAACCATTTTTGACCATAATAATAGAAATAAACACTTAAAACATCACTCTGTGTGTGATGAATCCATTTATTGTCCACATTTAGAATTGGATTGGTGAAATAAAAAATTTTTTAATCACATTCTAATTTGGGCTGCAGCAGTAATTCGACATTTGTTATCTGATTACATTGCTCCAGGTTGACTGTGCAAACCTCACAGCACATTATGATTTTAGAACAGATGGTGATTTACATGCTGGGGAATCAGATGCTGAGCAAGAAGCCATCTACTATTTGGTGCTAAAAGCAGCGATAGTTCTACCACAACATATTTTCCCAAATCATTTTTGAGTATTTTAAAGTTTTTGGTAACTCTCTGCTGTTTAATAATTTCACGTGCATGCAAAGGCCCTCTTCTCTAACTCAGTCAGTCTTTGCCATGCAGATGACCTGATGGCAGACCAGCGGATGGACATCTCGTCTACAATGACTGACTTCATGTCCCCCAGCTCCACTGATCTCATCTCCAGCTCCATCAGCACGCCTGGCATGGACTACAACCGCAAGAGGAAAGGCAGCAGCACGGACTACCAGTAAGGATACAAAGACCACAGAGTTTTCTCATTTGTTCATTTTCAAGTAGCAGCAAATAGTCAGACGGTAGCAATGAACTGAAACACGTTTCCATCTCATCTGTTTCTGTTAGATCTTGTTTGACACAGGAAACAAAACACTTCCATCTTGTGTTTCTTCACATCTTAGACATTGTAAACGTTCTCATCACTTCAGTGATATTAATAAATGTTTGTTTACTTTTTTTTTTTTCAGAATCGATGGATTCTCATTTGAGTAAGTTCAAACAAGATTCTGTTCATTTATTTATAACAAGTCTGAAATATCAGCAAACCAAATGTTATGTTTCACGGTGGTATTTGATTAGACTGAAATGAAAACCTGAACTTATTTTTGAAATTATGTTGCAGTTTTAAATTTTTTCAGTGAAATATATATTTTTTTTCCTCCATCTTAGTGACATGGATCCAGATAAGGATAAACTGGGCAGGTAAGACTCTTTTTTTTTGTATTTATTTTTTTTTCTTGTCAAGTTCTGGCTTTTTAATTATTCTCCATTGATATTTTAAATAGATAATCTTTTCTTGAATTAGTTTATGTTAGATCTTATTTTTTTTAATGTATTAAGCCATTTTCTTACCCATTTTTCTTTACATCATACACATCTAAACATTTTCAGACGCCATACAGCAAGGATTAAAGTTTGGCACCACTACCACAGAGCACACAGAACTTTTCTTTAATGTTTTACAAGCTACCAACGTATCCAAATCCTTTCACAGGATACTCAGATAGACGACTCAATGATTTCTTCTGTAGTAAACAAAGCTTTTTCTGGATTTTAAATGTGTTTTTTTGGGGGGGGTACATAGTGGTTGGCAAATACATTATTGTGGGGACCACAAATTACATTTGGTTTATTTTACTCCTTAAGATGTCTTTAATAAGTGTCAGTAATTGTTTTGTACTGCTGGAAAATAAATTCCAGCCCTTTAGGATGATTACATATATATATAAAAAAAAAAAAAATCAAGACCTCTTTCTAAGCAGGAAGAATTGGGTGGAGTGGAAATTGTCCCTATTGTTGCACCTTCTTTAAAGAGGAAAAGTGAAGCGGGGCTCGTCAGATTGTACAGTTGAATAAAATCTTCCATTGACCTTGTTGCATAATCACAAAATGAGGTTACAGAACCTGTTAGGTTTGCTGAGGGCCAAATCCTTCCATTCTCACCTTTTTGTCTCTGCACCTGCAGAAACCATAATGCGTTTTGCAGGATAACTTATTTTCCTTTTTAATGCTTCTCCTTGTCCTTGCAGTGACCACCAGGGCAGGATTAAGAATGCCAGGTACAAACGCTGCTCTTCTTTCCTCTCTCTCATTACCATCTAATCTCTCTTTCACTGACTCAGTGCCACTGGCCTGATTGAAAACAGAGCTTCATAAGACATAGTCATTAGGAAGGAAAGCCCTCTAAGGGCACATCTAATGGTTAATTAGAATCTGATACAGCATGCTGTTGATGTGAAAGCAGAACAGGCAAGTTGGTCAGTTTCCCCCAACCGTAGTCTTTCTTACAATCAAGGATGAATTGCACACCTAAAGATTTGTATTTTATCTGCTTGCTAATTCACAGTATAAGAAAGCAGCTCGGCTCTGTGGAAAATTAGTTCACTTCTTTGATATCAGTGATGGATTCTGGATTTAGTTGTTTTAACAAGAAGAGTAACTGTGTTTTCTGTATTCCTCCCTCACAGAGAGGCTCACAGTCAGATTGAGAAACGTCGGAGAGACAAGATGAACAGCTTCATCGACGAGTTGGCCTCTCTTGTACCCACTTGTAATGCAATGTCCCGCAAACTGGATAAGCTGACGGTCCTGCGTATGGCAGTGCAGCACATGAAGACACTCAGAGGTTAGAATGTGCTTTAGTGGTATATGAACATTTGCTGACAGAGTAAAGTCTCCATTATAAATACAGGGGAAGTAAAAAACTAGATATCTAGAAATGTGCAGTTGATTTACAAAGGTGCATCTAGAAAGCTTGAAATATCAGTATTAACAGCAGAGGCAAGTAGCTGAAAGTCACTATTAACTGGGCTTCTTTTAAGCCTGAGCTTGAAATTAACCAAGATATTTTGTGTAATGAGTTTCACATTTATGAATGGAAATACAGAGGTATTTTTTTTTATAGCAGCATGTCATTATTATCATTACTTTCATTTCTATTACAACTATAAAATTACTTCTTTATAGTAGGTTAAAATGTTCTAATTTCTTTTGACACAGTGGAATATGTCTAGTCATCTTATCTCTTTAATTGTTACTCAGAGTAAGAATTTTATACGATTTCACCCTTTATTTGGTCTCAAGACGGGGGAAAAAAATCATTTTTAATCAATCTTTTCTTTATTTTTTTAATATGATAAAATCAGTTTCCGGAAACGTGGCAGGAAAATCATTTTTTAACATAGTTCCTGGGCGTTTGCTCTTGTTGATGAAGACAGAACGTTTGGTCATTTGTAATCTCCCATTTCCAGAGAGCTTATCAAAGTGTGTTCTTTCCAAAACTGATCAGGGGATGGAACATTGGTTATGAAAGCCAGAAATTTCAGCAGCTGAGCAAACATTTAGTTCACTTATGTTTGGGCGAGTTTTTATTAGACTTACTTCAAATATGGAAAGTTTTGGTTGTAGAAAGGTAATTCAGTTGCTGTTAGTTGATTAAAAAGAAGTGGTTTTGACTTTTACGTGAAAAGAAATTATCACATGCGCAGGTGCAGTTTGAATATCCACCGATGCTCTGATTTCAGGTGCAGCTAACCCATACACAGAGGCAAACTACAAACCTTCCTTTCTGTCAGATGATGAACTGAAACATTTGATACTAAGGGTGAGTGAGTAATGCTCCTGCAGTATTTTTACAGTTTGAGTTTAGTTGCCAGTGTTATTAGTCAAAGCATTAAGCAGCTGGCTCTATGATAGTGTTGTTTTGCATTTATAACGCAGGCTGCTGATGGTTTCCTGTTTGTGGTCGGCTGCGATCGTGGCAAAATCCTTTTTGTTTCCGAATCAGTGTACAAGATTCTGAACTACAGCCAGGTATGCTGACGTGTACAAAGGAGAGACGTGAAAATGAAATACCTATGTGTGTGGTCAATTTTGAGTTTTTAAGACACCATGAAATTTTTGTCGAAGTTGCTCATTTTCAGAAACCTTTTCATAAGATGTCACTGCTGGAGTACAAGTAGCATCATAAACTAAATTACAATACAATAAAATTGATCATTTATTGAAAATGTAGGCTTTTAACAAGAAGGAAATATAATATTAATGTGGTGTAGAGTGGTGGAAAATGATACCTTTGGTATTTTCTAAGACTAAATTATGGCAAAAAAAAAAGGTAACTCAAGTATTTAAAAACATTTAAAATACTTGTAAAATTTTTAAAAACATAAAAAATATTTTAAAAGCTCAGAAATATGCAGAATATTCCAAGAGATTATACAGAGTTATAGAGCAAAAGTAGAAACAATATTGAAAATGTTAGAGACAAAACAACTTTCAAGATGTGAACCATGTTCATCTGAGATGATGAAGCTAATCACAACAAAACAAGCATGAATTCTTCAGATGAAGATAACTTTTAGCCTCCCTCACAGAGTATTAACAACAGCAGCCATGGAACACAGTCTATACATTATCAATAAAAGCAATAATACACTAGAAGTAGGTAAATTGTAAGATATATTTGATGTTCTCAAGAAAATATCTTCATTTTCTGCTTTAAATGTTGATGTACGTAAAGCATAACTCACACTTTGCTTTCTAAAAGGAAGATACGATTTTTTACAACTCGCATGTTGTCGTCACAGTAAAACAGCTGAATTACACAGAGCCTACAAATTTATCAGTGTTGGTAATCTGTGCATGTGTTCTTTCCTTTTGTTTTCATGTGTCATCTGGTTCTGCTGTCGTCTCAAGAATGACCTGATAGGTCAGAGTCTGTTTGACTACCTTCACCCCAAGGACATCGCTAAAGTCAAAGAACAGCTGTCGTCCTCAGATACAGCGCCACGAGAGAGACTTATTGACGCTAAAAGTAAGCAAGGACAAGCACATATCATCTGTTTTGCAGAGCTTGAGATCCTCCCTCTGAATTTACGTCTTAATCTGCTTTGTGATCCCAAGGGGGGAAAGAAAAACCTGCCACAGTCAGCAATATTCAGGCATAAGAAAGAAACTGTTCAACTTCATTACTTTCTGGGGGGAAAAAAAAAAGATCAGAAATTTTACAAAGCCTATTTGGATGGATAAGCAGTGACAGAAAATGGGCAACAGCTAAAACTAGCAACTGAATTTTGTCTCGACAATATTAGAAGGATGATTGCTTTACAATTAATTCGTAGATCTTTTTTGAAAAGTGGAAAATCTAGCATTTTTCAAAGCTTTTGTCCTAACTTGAATTGTTTGTAATGTCAGCCGGTCTTCCTGTGAAGACGGATATCACTCCTGGTCCATCTCGACTCTGTTCTGGAGCCAGACGGTCGTTCTTCTGCAGGATGAAGTGCAACAGGCCTTCTGTCAAAGTAGAAGATAAAGACTTCCCCTCCACTTGCTCCAAGAAGAAAGGTAGCAACGAGAAATGAAAAACATACATCTACAACTGTCAACCAAAATGACTTCGGGTTTCTTACAGGAACACCTGCAGCCTTCTTGTGCTGCCTTAATAACTTACTTTTTGGTTTATATCATTTCATTTTGCCAATAGTTCTCTCTTCACTTTACCTCACATTCATAAGATGTAGTTTTGTTACAAAACTAAAAGATTCTATTTTCTGATGTCTTTTCATTTTTAGTTGCCTCTGTAGCTATAAAAAGGAACCACACTTCAGTTGGCAGATCAGTTTTTCCATTAGAAAACAGAGGAAGTTTGCCTGCTTGAATTTGTTCACCTATGGTTTTATAGAAAGTTCACTACCAGACAGCAGCACTAACTGCAGTTGTTTCCTATGATACTCTAACACGAAATAATGCAACGAAAGGGAATTGTTGCATGGTTTTCAGATTTATATGTTTAAAATCTGAACAGTGCGGTGTGCGTTTCTATCCAGCTGCCCCTGACTCAAGTTTGTAAAACAGCTTTTTGTTGTAATTGCAGCTGACGCTCTTTCTTTGTGTCGCATGCAACATTTGCCATAGAACCAAAGTAATTATTTTTAGTTCGCCCCCAAAGAGAACACACTTTTATTAACTTAACGTTTCACACTTAAGCTGTTTTGTTCAGTTCAAATTTCGCAAAAAAATGTGAGTTCGGCTCATGGATGCGTTCCCCCACAACACTGATGTAACGTACATGTTTTTGGACTGTGGGACACTCGGAGAAAACCCTTGCATGTACACAGAGAACATAGAAACTCCACATTGAAAGGTTCTGTCCTGGAATTGAACTTCTGACCTCCTTGCTGTGAGTCATGTGCGAAGCTTGATATTTGATAGTGAAATCACTCTTGAAGTGTTATTTTGCAGCACACAGTGCATTGGAAATCCTTCCACTAAAGCTGAATGAGATGTTTTTGTAGTCAATATCCTGCATGTCCACTGCTGACCAACCTGCAGGAATCCTGTCTCAGTAAAACTGTAGCTACTTAAATTCTCCATGCTCAAGTGTATTCCATTTACCGTTATGTGTCTTTAACCTAGTCAGTGTAAACTTTTTTTATTATTTTTTTTCCCCATTGGCTTTTAATACAAAATCTTCCTTACATCATCGGAGGGTTTTCCTGGAACAAGGTCTCTGTGCTGCGGAGGCCTGAGGACAAATGAGTCACACAGATGGTTGTGTGTGACCCGGCTTAGTCATTGGCAGGATTTGCTGAAGCATCATTGATTTCTGAATACATTTGCAGAGTAAAGTCATGCAGTACAATGGATAAAGCCACTGTAAATTTATTTTATTTTTAGCATTCCACTGAATAGTTTATTGTGATGCACTTTGCCGTCGTCCTGTTGTTCTGTGTCGGTACCAGAAAGCTTCTGTCATGCACTAAGCTACCTATTTAAAGGAAACATGTTTCAGTGGTTGTTGCTTTGAATAGAGGTTGAGCGAATTAATGCAAATTAAAACTCAAATAAGTAAAGTAAGAAAGTCCAGTTCTCCACTCCTTCCTCAGTCTGTTTTTTTTTTTTTTTTTGCAGCTTGAGATAAACAAATAAAATACACTAATTTAGTCTCTCTCTCTCTCTCTCTTTCTCTTTCTCTTTCTCTTTCTCTTTCTCTTTCTTTTTTTTTTTTTTTTTTTACTCCTGTCTCATTTCAGCTGACCGGAAGAGCTTCTGCACCATCCACAGCACAGGGTACCTAAAGAGCTGGCCGCCCACAAAGATGGGGCTGGACGAAGACAACGAGCCCGACAACGAGGGCTGCAACCTGAGCTGCCTGGTGGCCATCGGCCGCCTACACCCCCACATCGTCCCCCAGCCCAGCCCGGCCGACATCAGGGTGAAGCCCACAGAATACGTCTCCAGGCACGCCATCGACGGCAAGTTTGTCTTCGTCGACCAGAGGTGAGAACGGGGGAGTCTTTTTTTTTTTTTTTTTTTTTTGAGGACAAAAAATAAATTATAATTTGATTTTACTTTATTGCTGCGTTGCTTGGTTTTTATGCTGAAATGTTTTACATGTGTTTTGAAAGACGAAAGTCTTATTACAACATTTTCTTTTTTTCCAATTTGAGATGACCAGGTTTTATAAGGACTATTACAGCATTACAGAAATGGTGACGATGCAAGTTAATATGGAGCTATTAAGTAAAAAATCAGGACTAATGATCATCATTTAAACAAAATCTGTGTGATTGTTGATGGATTTTGACAGCAGGATATCATTAACTATGGCTGCCTTTATGTCTCGTTATCGATATCATTATTAACAATGAGCATTGTTTCTAAGGGCAGGAAACCTTTCATAATAGCACTTTGTTGTGCCTCGAATTATTCATAAATAAATCTCTATTGTGCTCAACCTTTATCAGATTTCTACTAGCTCCAAAATCAAGTGCATCAAATCGCACTTGATTTCTTTGATGCACTTCATTTCTCTCTGATGCGTTTAGAGAGAAGTTTGGTCATTTCCAGTAACTGACCTGCTATTCACCAGTCAGATCTGATCAGGGGAAAATAATTGCCAATCAGTGCTTTACTGAAGGGGATTTTCAGCAGGAAATTACCGAACGAAAATCTCACCAGAAAAGAAACATTAATCACTTAAAGCTTAACTCCTGAACAGTTCACACACATTAATTTTTAACTTTGAAACAATCTGTTCTCTAAAGCAGATATACTGGCTGGTGTATTTAGCTTAGTTGTTGACTGAAAGTTGCAGCTTATGCCAGTAGAAGTACTGACAAAAAATAAGCCATCAAATATTTTCTTGGGGGGTAAAAATATTCTATATTCTCTGTATTAAACTTGTCAAAAGTCAAACACCATCAACATAAGGTCAATGGTTTCCGTGTCTCCAGAGCAACAGCTATCCTCACCTACCTGCCCCAAGAGCTGCTCGGAACCTCCTTCTACGAATATTTTCATCAGGATGACATCAGCCACCTGGCCGAGTGTCACAGACAAGGTATCGTCTGAAATTGAAGCGGAGTAATAACTCAATAATCCCGTCGCAGGAGGGGGGAAGCATAAATTGTGGTTTCTGTGTCCTCAGTGCTGCAGATGAGAGAAAAGATCAACACCAACTGTTACAAATTCAAAATCAAAGATGGCTCCTTCATCACGTTGAGGAGCAGATGGTTCAGCTTCATGAACCCCTGGACCAAGGAGGTGGAGTACATCGTCTCTACTAACACGGTCGTATCGTGAGTATCCGCAGACCTGAAAGCTTTCGCTTCATCGCTGCAATCCTCGCACTGGAAGGCGGATCATCTTTCCATCTGTGCTTTTCCCCCTGCAGGTGTCCGATAATGGAAGGATCAGATTACCTTCAGTCGGCTGCGTCTCCGCAGAGCATGGACAGCGTTCTAACCTCAGAGGGTAAAACAGCTGAAAAGAGAAACATGCTTATGCCGAAGCATACCCTGTGGTGTGAACCTATACGTTGTTGCGCTGTATAAATGACGTATTTTCTGTTTTCCTCCCGATTTTTCAGGTGGGGGGAGACGGGCTTTGCAGACCGTTCCCGGCATCCCAGGCGGCACGAGAGCGGGAGCCGGGAAGATCGGACGCATGATAGCAGAGGAAGTGATGGAGATTCAGAGGTGAGAGGGAGCAGATCGAGCCTGTGCCATTTTTCAAAACCGATCAAGCAGGAAAACACAGATATTCCTGTAATGGAAAATCAATGCGACCTGGTTCACAAGGCAGATGGTTACGTGAAGCCACCTCACGTAACCAGCTTTATTAAAAGCTTTTAATAAAGCTTTTAACCTCTATTAAGAGCTTTCTTTTCGAGCTGGCAGTATGGGAGCATCTGTGGGGAAATTGTGAACAGAATTTGACCTTTGGTATATAATTTCACACAGTTTGTACTGAATCAATCCTCATCATATGAAAAATACCAACCATGAGGTAAATGGGGAGTCATCGCATGTTCGGTACAGCGAGAAATAGGACAACATGTTGCGCTCATCTGGAGAGGTTATTTTAAGGATTTAAATCTCAAACAGTGGCATGTGCAAATTTAGAGCCCAGTGGAGTCAAATCTCCTCCACTGACATATTTCAGAAGTTGGGTTTTATAATTTACAGTGGTTCATTTTAACTTAAAAAAAAAATCTTTGGTCCTTCCTGCAAGGGTAGTTCAGACTTTTGGTAGAGTCTGAGGTGAGTGAGTGAGTTTGTGTGTTGTTGCAATGGTGCGGATACTATCATCTCACTGTAAATGGGAACAAATGTGAGGTGGTGGAGGAGCATAAACACCTCGGTGGTTGCCTAGACAACAAACTGGATAACACTCATGGAGTCCACAAAAAGGGGCAGAGTAGAGTGAGTGAGGATGCTTTAGGTCAGGGGCTCCTGTCTCCTGTCTTCAACAGATGATGTCCTGCTACTGTTGTCTGCTACAACACACCTGAAGCCAATAATTCAGTCGTTAATAGGACTCTGTGGAACTTGACTGCATCATAAGTTGACTATTCGTCCATTGTTAGGTGTTAAGTCCTTCTGTTTTTGCTGTAAAATGTTGCAGATCAGCTATAACTAACTTTAACCCTCCTGTGCTGCAAATAACGGTCGGACAGCAGAAAAGCGTGGGGGGGACGATGTCCTGTCAGACTGTCAGTTCCTGAAACGACACACAAAAATAAAACTCATAAAACCGCATGTGAGGTCATCTCGACCCCTCCGGACCACGCACAGAGTAAAAATATCTTCTCTCAAGAGGGCTAACGGCTCTCTGAAGAAAGTAAGAAAGGAAAGTTACTAAACCTCTGATCTCCATGTGTGGTTAATGACTGAATTGACGTCTGAGTTATAATTAAAATATGTACAGTAAGATGGAGACTGTTGATCTTTTCCATGAATATCTGATGGAAGAGACAGCGCGGCATTGTGAAATTCAATTAAACCGCCAAGTTTTTACGACGCATTCCTCGGGCCGGGTGCACATAAAATGTTTCCGTTTGCCGTAGGTCTTTCAAATGGGAAAGATCTTCTCTGTAATTAACCATTATTACAATCAGCGCCTAATGCAAACTGTATGACAGTTTAGAAACTTGGAAGAACTGTGGGGATATTTTTATAAGGCAGATGTCTGCTTTAGTGTCTCGCTCACACTTAGCTGGAAAACTGATTAATCTAACGGAACAAAGACGGTTTTCTACTAACGGCTACTACAGAAAGTTTGCTGGCTGTGACTTTTGGGGGAAAATGGCAGAGTGTTTTTTTTGTAAGACTCAGTAAGTATCTGAACAGCATTTTGCTTTTTCAACACGTCGCTAGCATGCTGGGTCAATTGGCAAAGTGCCGTTTTGGCAGGACATCTAAAACTAATCTTCCATCCAGTCAGTCAGTCTGACTCTCATGATGGGATGTAAATGAAAGCAGTCAAAGCATCTCGACAGGTCAGTGATGGGACTTCCTCATACTGACCAATCAGTGCGACCTTGACTAACGGTGTACGTCTTCCCTTCCTGCTGAATTATTAAATGGAAATGGCTTTTGCCACCAGATGCTGTTTTCCCATTACATGAAAAATGTAATTGCTTAAATTCTTACAAGTCTTTCTGGGTATATTCAGCTTGCAAAACTCAGCTTTGAAAGCTGTGCAAACACAAATAAAATGTGATTTTTTTTTTTTTTTTTTTTTTTTAAATTGGTTTTCTCTCTGCAATTTGTGTCTAATACAACAAGCAGCTGTTTGTGTGGCTTTCGATGTCAGGTCGTCTGTATCATTGAATCTTTTTGTCAGTTTTTACAAAATTAAAATGAACAAAGCTGGGATTCTTTTTATTTTGTGTGTTCTTTTGAGGCCTGGGGTGTATTTTATTTCAGGAGCACTGAAAGTGTCTGTTTCTCTCCCAGGATTCGAGGTTCATCTCCCTCCAGCTGTGGTTCCAGCCCTCTGAATATAACCAGCACCCCTCCGCCCGACACCTGCTCACCGGGGGGCAAGAAGGTAACAGAAAATGGCAGAGATTTAATTTAACCCTGCAAGAGCCCAACAATGAAAAACATGAAAACAAACAAAAAAAAAAAAAGTTCAACCTTGTTGATGGATTTGTAGGATTACTTACTATAGGTATGTTTTCAGTTTATTCTTTACTTTATTGTCAACGAAAAACAGGCAATTTATATGCAAATATTTTAATCCTGAGACTTTGGTTTCACATCATTATTCATACATAGAATCCCAATTTTTCTATATGTTCACACACACGGTGTGGCAAGGCAGGTTTTTATTTATTTATTTTTTTATAACGTTTTCTGCAAATGTAAAAAAAATGACATATGTTCAAGACTCTGCAAGGTAGGGTAAGATAATTATATTTATATAGCACATTTTCAGTGCTGTAAAGATCACACCCCCAAAATTTGAAGACTATTTACTACTTTTAGAATAATCAGGTGTAGTAATTCACAGAGATCTTGACTTGCTTGTGAACAAGGGGGGGAGTTTATATGCGCATTCCCTGTCCAATAGCATTCCAAGTCTAAGCCCAAAGTTGAGTAAAAAAAACAAAATCTATTAAAAAGGCATCATTTGTTCCTTTATTATTATTTTTTCTTATGTTGTAATCCACATACGAGTTTAGGAATCTTTCTGAAGATCGTCTTGTTTTACTTTCACATTAAACCTGTGAGTTTTGGTCTCTCTAGATTCAGAACGGTGGGACCCCTGATCTGCCGAGCACGGGGCTAATCCCTGGACCTGATTCTGTGGGCTACCCTTACTCCAACCAGTCCATCATGAGTGAGTCGCGACGCTACTACTTACACTGTAGGTGACTGCTGTGTTTTTGTGCCTGAACGTAATTTTCTCATTAACCCGCTCGCTTGTTTAGGTGATAATTCCCACCTGAGCATAGACATTATGGACGAGCCCGGCTCCAGCAGCCCCAGCAACGACGAGGCGGCCATGGCGGTCATCATGTCCCTGCTGGAGGCGGACGCCGGCCTCGGCGGCCCCGTCGACTTCAGCGATCTACCTTGGCCTTTGTGAGGAATCCAGAAGGGAAGATCTGGAGCCACTGATGGAGCGAGTTCAGTCATTCAGATTTTTTTTTCTTTCTTTTTTTTTTTTTTTTTTTTGTCCCCCCGTCCTCTACTGGATCTCTCGTTTTTTGCCGCCTGTACACAACTACACCGAAAAGAAGAAAAAAAAAAAAGAGTGGCGTCTTAAAAAGAGTTTGAGTCTGTAAATACTGAAGATTTTTATTCCCAGAAGAGATGTTGTCTCCAGTTCAGGCTGGACGGTTGTTTAGACTTTCACTCCTACTCTTTTGATTCATCATTCCTCGTAGGTGGGCCTGACAAACCGTTGGGGGGGTTTCAAAGCTCCCGCACCAAAATGACGCATCATTTTTCTGGTGTCGGTTGCCTGCAGATCGGGCAGTGAGAGGCAGAGTCGTCCAGATCATGGAAGCATACGTTACAGAACTGTGGTGCTAACATGTGGATGCTCCTTGTCCGACTGACCCCTGTCCAACAGTGGCTCTGCCCCCTCCCCCACCACCACCAACAAATACAGGTCAACGACCAACCCCGCACACCCTCCCAGAAAAATAACCCACCCAGGACTCCTGACATGTTCAAAGACTGCAGTTTGTTGTGGGATCAAGTGTCGTTCAGTGGGGAGCGCTTGATTTCCTCTCCACGCTGCGGTCGTTTATGTCCAGGTTTCCCTGTAACTGTGCACAAATGAAGCGCCCACCCTCTGAAGACGGCTGTCCCAGCCAGCTGGAAGCAAACTTAAATCGGTTTGAAAGTTTACTTTGAATAAGCAAGGCGCATTTTTAGTTCTGGGCGTCGTTTTCAAAAAGCCGCCTTGCTGACGTTTCCTGAACTAATATGTACGCGAAAACGGTTTCTACCCAACTATTCTGCATTCGATTTGACAAACGGATGAAAAACGGAACATTTAACCCACCACAGCCTGCAGTGCTTCACGTAATGAAACGTTGATTTAAAAAAAAAAAACATAAATTGATATCCTAGAATTGTTGTGGCTCAGTAGATGTTGTAACGGGTCCCCAAAACACAATGGAGGCCAGTCCTTCAATGCTTTTTCAACGTGTAAAAAGCTCTGCTGAAATGACAAGGCTGTCATTTCTCCCTCCAGTCAGGCCGTCCAACGGAGGAATGACATCCGTCTTCATAAACCTGAAGGGGACTTGTGAAGACCTACTACTACTGTTTTAGCCATCAGAATACCACAGCGCTGCTTTCCAAACTGCTGCAGCAAAAGAAACAGACCTTAATCCAAAAACCAGCTTTATAGAGTCAGGGTTTTTTTTATATCTATATTTGTATTTCAACTCTTTTTAAAAGTAATAGACTATGGGTCACAGGGTTTGCACTCACACATCCTCCATCTGCTCTAAAGAAGCACTTCAGGCTGTATGTGAGGAAATTCTGTTCTGTTCGACGGATTTTGGCTCAAATTTCATTTATAACCTTCCTGATGAAACAACCCTAATTTGTGAACTTAAAAGAAAAAGCAGTTCAGTGTCTTGAATTCGATCAGCTTGACTCCTAAAAGTGAGCCGATGTTGCGCTGGCGTCACTTTGCTGCCAAACTACCTGCTGAATGAGACGGATCCAGTCGCGGATCAATAACCACCTTCGCCTAGAGCCTCTGCGTACAGTTTGGCTTTAGTGTCTGTTTCTCTGCTCCATCATGACGGCTATCTTCAACATAACCTCATCGCCTCGCCAGATCACAGCCAGCCACCAAGACGGGTTTATTTCACTTAGAAGAGGTTCGAGCATCTTGACACCTGCCTGTGTGGAAAAAACCAAAAGTGGATTCTGCAAATAAATGTCTTATTTCTGAAAAACATTGAACGTAGAATATTAAAAGCTTCTTCTTCTTTTTTTTTTTTTAGTTGATTTTTGCCCCCCTCCCCCCCCTTATTTCTAATGGGATTATTTAAACTAAGAAATGCTAAATACTAACGGTGGAAGCCTGCTTTTTAATTTAAAAGAGGACTTTAAAACAAGCACAGCCCTTCAACATCAGTAAATACTGTTCAGTTTTAAATAGTGGAGATTTTTTATTTTTTGGCCTCTTCGTTTGGCAGTTTTGGTCCGTCTTTAGCTGGGAATTTAGGAGCAACGTGTTCATCTGTACCTCAAAGTAAACGGTCAGTTGTTTTGACTTCTGACAACTTAAAGTAAGTTTGTTTTTTGTTTTTTTCCTTTCATGAAAGTTATACTTTGCTGTCAGAAAACTGTGCCTTGCAGACATATTCATACCCCTGGACTTTAGTCACATTTTGTCTGGTTCCAAATATTTTTTTTCCAAGTAAAAATCCGGTGAGGGGTGAATTAATCTCAGACGAATCAATACTTTTTTTTTTTTTTGTCTGCAGATTCTTTACGGAAAGGATTCAGTTATAGCTCTGACTCCGTGTTGGTGAATCTCTGCTCCATCGTCAATCCTCCTTCAGTGTTTCAATATTTATTTTTATACAGCTTTCTTCGACAATAAAACCAGGTCTTAATGTGTAAATAAAAATCTACGGACACCAATGGTTTAAGAACACGGTTAAATAATAGAGATGCAAATTGGAGAAGGGACAAATTTCCCCAGATCACTGAAATGTAATTGCAGGAAATTAAAACTGCTGCTTTTTTTTTTTTCTTTTTTCTAAGTGTTCATGTTACCCTGTAGCTTCAAAATATTCGTTTTACTATAAATGTATTGCTTCATAATGAAAGCCGTGGAGGCGACCAAAACCACGACGTTTAACCAGAAGCAGGGAGTCTTCCTCTGGAACGATCCTTGCAGTGCGTGGCACTTATTTTTATGGTCAAATTAAGACATTCCTCTCTAAATGCTTTTTACCTTTTTAAGACCAGCAGTAACCCTTTAAATTATTTAACTCGAGATTATCCAGATTTCATCTTCTGCTGCCAACGTTGTTTTATGATTGAAAGCAAATATGGCATCCAGGCTTATAAAATCTGATGCAGATGGATCACAAGTGTGATTTTTTTTTTTTTATTTTATTTTATTTTATATTTTTCCATGCAGGCAGAACATTTTGATGCCTAACTCTGAAACCGTCGCAGTTCTTTAAGTTTTTTTTAAATGCCCTTTTTCTCCCTCCAATCAGAGAGCAGCTGGCGAGGCGCCCTCCGTTTCTGTCCCACTCGGTTTCTGATTCAGTGTTTGTACTCTACACACTACAAGAAAGTGTTTCCCTTTGTTTATATTACTCTCCCCACCTGACAATAATGTATCAAATCTTTAAATATTATCATGTTAAGAGTATACTTTATGCAAATATATATGAGTATGATGAGTGTGTTGTATGTATCAGCAGTGAAATATTTTTAAAATAAAAAAAATTATTTGTTTCTGTCATAGCCGGATTGTCTGAGCTCTTGTTTCTACCCGACGGCCTCGGTCAGCCAATCAGAGCGGCCCTGGTTGTATTTTTAAATGATGTTGCCATCCAGCAGCAGGAAGATCCGCCTCAGCGAGGAGCAGAAAGAAGCGATGAGCTGAGTGGAGATCAGTGGAGGATGTTGAAGGGTAAAAACAAAATAATGAAGTATCCAACAGGCTTCTGCCGTGCCTCATTTTATGCCCCAGAAAGTTCCTCAAAGCCTGAGCGAGCACTTTGAACTCGTGCATTAAATAATTAAGGTTTCAGTGGGAGCTGTTTATGCATATTTAATTGCCAGATTTACATTTCCTCAGCAGGTTGTTCCCAGTTTTCTGCATTCCTTTTATCTTCTGCCAAATCAAACTCCGACTTGAAATTTTTTCAGCATTTATATTCAACGGCAAGACGACAATAAAGACCATCGGTTTTGAATTTCAGGTCAGACTTTGGGGGTTTGAACATCAGGATCAACTGCTGTATTAAAGTGGACTAATGCTGCCTGCTTATCCTGACGTCTCACTTTATTAATCCAGTATCTGGACTAAAACTTTGTTTGCTTAACTCCTTTCTGCCTCTTTGCACCTTTTGGTGGACATGTTTTACAAAGTCCTAAAAATGAGATTTTGATCCTTTTCTTCAGGCGTTAAAGTCAAAATGTAATTGGAAACTGCTTGGACAAAGATTTTTTTTTTTTTTTTTTTTACCAAGACCACAAATTAAGCTGCAGACTTTATTGGAAAAGTTTTAGATAAAAGGAAGAAAATGGAGAAATGTTTGTATTTCCAATCTCGTTGTCTAAATCGTGTGTCTCCTTTTGTTCAACTAGTTTCATTTGTTCATCCAACGGTTTATACATCCATCCATATATTCATTAATCTGTCCATCTCTCCGTCACTCAATCCACATGTCCACCAATTTGTCTATTCTGGACTTAATAGACAGAATGGTCCACCTATTCATCATCCAGACAACTAATCATCCTTTTGTCAATCTTTTAATCTGTCATCCCCCAGTGCGTCTATTCATCCAGTTGGATTCTAATTTGTTTGTGTTGTAAAAGGCAATTTTTTTTCTCTGTTTATTTTTTGACATCTGGACTAACTTGGGTAACTTGTTTCACATCTCTGGGAGTTGTAAAGTTTTAGAGAACGGCCTCAGGAACAAAGATTGGGAATAAATGTCCATCCTCTTTTTGCAGATCTCTGAAAGCAAGTGAATCAAATTCCAGATGGTGTAGTGAGCATGTTTTGCTGATGAGTTAAAAGATATTCTAGTAGTGTGTGACTAACACTCTTTAAAGTTTATCTTAAAATTCATAATTGGTACTTATGTTCTGAAACCAACTCTTGCACTTTAATCTATAAACTTTCAGTTCCTATTGCTTTTAGTCCTTAAAAAAAATTTTTAATTACCTTCTAGCATCTTCTGTTTGCACTCTGAGGTCAAAAACAATTTAAGTAAACATTTCCAGAGGTTTGTGAATCCAGTTTATTTAGAAAATGTACAACATCTTTTCTGACATCTTGTGTGCCCACAGCAGTGACAGTAAATCTGTGCCGAGTTTAAAAATAACAAACCGTAAACAGGAGTGGAACCTCGTCGCTGTAAAACAGGTTTTTATAAAGGCCTTTAAATATTTAGGGGAAAAGGAATCTTCACATCTAATATTAAATAAACTACGATGAGGCACTGAAAACTAATGAACCAAA
This sequence comes from Girardinus metallicus, assembly GCA_903067095.1. NCBI lineage: Eukaryota > Metazoa > Chordata > Actinopteri > Cyprinodontiformes > Poeciliidae > Girardinus > Girardinus metallicus. Next base: position 6,910 of record CAEGAE010035882.1, on the reverse strand, counting down.
TCAGGTGCAGTGACGACCGCTCAGACGTCCCGCGCACGCGCCGATAAAACTTAAAACGATCCTCTTGTCTCTTCGCGTTAACAGGCCGCCGCTCCTTTGGTCGGATAAACAGAGAGGGCGTCTGCTGATGTGCTCCAGAGTTCGGCTTGACTTGGGTGATGAGTCGCAGCAGAAGGCAAAGTGGCGGTTTGCCTCTCAGGAGAAAGAAGAGGAAAGGGAGTCTGTGTTCACATTAAGAGGTGCTTTTATTTTGAAAACTTGCACTGTGCGCCCGCCGGCAGACAGGATAACCTGGTTCCAGTCGAACCTTCAGCGCTGGCTGCGGCTGTGTGACGAAAGCACCTGTAGTGAACGTGGCTGTGTGGGAGCGGGCGGCGTCACGCTGAGGGGGACGGATTGTCGGGGTCCGGGTCGTAGCGGTACGTCGGCTGACAGTGGCCGCTGCTGCTGTGTGGCTGCTGGTTGGTGCGGGGCTGGCTCTGGTGTTCCTGCTGGTGGGGGCCCTCGTACAGATGGGCCCCTGGGTGGTTCTCCGGCGCCTGTCCCGTCGCCGGCTGGTGAGGCTCGTTGGCCAGAGGAGGCAGAGTGTCCAGCTCGTCCACCTGCGGGCCAGGAGGGTGCATGACCACCAGCTGGTCCTGAGGGATGTCGGCCGCAGCCGCCGCCAGGTTGGTGGTGGACTTTGACTTGACGCACTGGAAGTCCACGTGGCGACTCTTCCCTTCCTCTTTCTCCCAGGACATGCGGATGAAGGGACGCTGCACGTAGTTGTAGATGACCTCGGGGCGACCCCCGGGACGTCGCTTCACCTTCTCCTTATACGTTGGGTATCCTGGTGAGGAACGAAGCAAAGTTAAATCAGCTGCTGCAGCGGTTCAGCATGTTAGGAAAAATGCAGTCATGCTGAAAAATTCTGTACACAAGTTGAACTTCGATTTTCCTCCACTTAGTCCAAGTGGAGGAGTTTAAGTATCTCAGGGTCTAATTCACAAATGACAGAGAAAAGGACCGACAGAGTCTGTCGACTTAACGTTCATCTACGTTCCTGCCCTCATCTATGGTCTGTGGTGGTGACCGACAGAACGAGATCACAGATACAAGCAGCAGCCAGAGCCATAACAGGATGGTTCAGACCAAAACATCGTCTGATACATCTCGTGTTTTTGCAAGGCTTGAGAAATGTATTGAGTTTTGTATGGAATACTGACCAATGTGCATTACTGGAAATGGCACATCCCAACTAACTTTTAGCCATTATTATATTGATATTCATCTGGAGGAAAGATAAAATGTTCTGATAAACAATATAGACTTTGAAGAACAAAGTTCAGCTGCAGATGGTCCACAGTGATCTCAACCAGTAGTACACCATTAGCTTCAAAGTCATTAAAATCTCCAGTGAATAGTTTATTTCTACATTCAGTGTCTCATGATAATGGGTTTTGCTTGAGTCAGCAGCGAAGGACTTTGAAAAAGTTCCATAAATTCACTAATAAACAGCGGTTTCAGAACAATGATTTCCCATGAAAGTAAATCACCTTCGATCCCCAGGCGGATCTTTTTCAGTCCTCGGTCCTTCAGCACAGACTTGGCCACGTCTCTGTTCTCGATGTATTTGAAGAAACGATAGAGTTTGGTGCTGTAGATAACTGTAGAGAGAATGGACCACATTATTAAATCAGCAGGATTTAACACTCATCGCTTTAAAGTACACAGCTAAAACTACAAACGCGTCACTTGACGTGTCTGTGACTCCACAGATTAAAACTAAAAACAGCAATGGCATTTCTTCATTTGCTGGGGAGTCATCTGAGCAGCAGGTAAATCTCTGCTGGTAGGACATGCCTTTAACCGTACTGAAATACAAACATCAGATTTGGTTTTAGTACTTAAGGGCAAATTATCTGTGGCACTCTGATCTTTTTTTTTTTTTTCCCCCCACACATTCCTTAATTCCACAACTTGGAACAAAAGGTTACACAAGCTAACGGCGGCACCGGCTAAATTTACAGGCAATACATCCAAAGATGAAAATTTCCTTTAGTACAAATAAAATCTGCATCAATCTTTTCTTCAAACCAAACGCAGACAGACGGACGGTGCTTGCTCTGTTCCCTGAAGCGGAAAAGGAGGACAATCATTGGATTATCATAGGAACTGGTTTGCTGACACTCTACTTACTTTTAGCTATTGTTCTTTAGAGTCATTGTGTTTTTACACATTCCACTTCATTTTCAAGAAAGCATTTTGTAATACCTTTACGTTTAGCATCGATTCATATCCGACAGGGTTTTTTTTTTTTTTGACAGCAGAAAGCTCTCGTGTCACAGTGACCTGCTCAGACTGAGGTTTTCTCCTCCTCATCATGTCTTCTGTAACGAGACCGTGACCTCTAACAGATCCTTCTCACAGCCGGTAGTAACAATGCTGAGGCCATCTCTTACTCTGAGAGTACTCCTCTCCCATCTGAGGCGGGTACTCCTCATCCCAGTCCACCACGTCGTCGTCGGTCAGCACCACCACGTGGCACTCCCTCTCCCCGCTCTGGGCGCTGGCCACCATCAGCGGCAGCACCATCTCCTCCAGGTAACACTCGAACTGACGCCGCGCTCCGTCGTTGGACAGCTCGTGCATCAGGGCGCCTGAGCGAACCAATGCCACGTTTATTAGATTATCATTTCACGAGCAGCGAAAGTACACCCACAGGATCACATTACATCAAACTGTGTGAACGGGATACGACTGCATCTCTTAGGGTTTTTTTTTGTTAAATATATGTATTTGTTTAGATGAGAAAAATATGGCTTTATTTGCGTCTGTTTTGTGCACATTCCTGTTTATTTAAAAGTACTGCTTGGATGCTTTAGTCATTTAAGTCAAGACTTTAGCAGAAGCATTGATGGAAATAGGAACTTTGGACTTTGAAGCAAAAGTAGCTGATGCAACTTTCAAGAAATAAAGAAAACATTCAAAAGTTTACTTGTTTTTTTTTTTTTGTAGTGCCATTAGAAAAAAACATAAGATGATGATCAGCAATAAGGATGAAAATTTGGTTACATCAAAATATTTATTTTACGATTGATAAATGAACAGATTTAAAATAAAAAAAACGAGACAATCGCTCTGAAAAAAGGGGGATCAGCAGGCCAAAGAAAATCATTTATTGACCATAAAATAGCAGTAGTTTGAAGAAAATGTTAGTTAATGAACAGACAGGATATGACTAACCTTTCTAACTGTTTATAATGTGCTTCTTAATGTTTCGTGAGTTCAATTTAAACACCAGCTGCGATTTAAGGTTCACTGTGAAAGCAAACAAAAAAAAAATCCCCCGTTAGAAAATCTTCAGAGAGGATCTGCTAACCACTGGAACCTTCTGGAAGGATTGCAGTTTTGACCCAAATAAAATCTGCCCGAACGTGACCGTGTTCATTTTAACATTCAGAACATCCTGCCTTTTTTTTTTTTGTTTTGTTTTTTGTACTTCTACTTTTGTATTTCCTTGTAAGCACTGAATATCTTTATAAACACAGAAGCAGAAGTTTTCTGAGAAAATCTGAGTGTGGATATTCAGATCAGAAACCGATGTCAACAACACAGAGTGTAATCACACTGCAAAACTAAAACTAATTTTACAAATATTCTCTATTGGAGATGAATCGCTTGTTTGTTTTTTTGGCCCACATAAACAGTAAATCTCACAGCTAATCATGGCCTACTTAGAGGCGCAAACAGCAGCAGAGCGCTGAAGCTGCTCCTCCCACTCACTCGCACACAAACAAGCGGCACTGACAAGCACGTTCTCAACCAAAATATCCCACTGACATCTCCATGTACATGTGGGATGTTGCAGCTGCAGCAAACGTGCATGCAGGCAGACAGCAATTAAGCGAAAACAGATTTGTTTTTGACTTTTCATTTCCTGTTCTGCATGTTCCGTCTTTGATACTCTTAAGATCAATCGGCTTGTTTTTGCCCAAGTTTGTACACACAAGCAAGGAATTTCGCACGTTCACAACGTCAGACACTAAATATAGCTATAGAAATGGAAATCTCATAGTAAATTCATGATTAACCTCAGGATGTCTGAGTCTGACACAGGAAATCAAACAAGTTCTATTTTAACCCAAGGATACGACAACTACAGAAGGATCGAGAGACTCACCGAAGTCTGAGCACGGACAAAAACAGAAACTACATTACTCTGCAGCTAAGGTAATGTCTGAGCAGGATGAGGAGTTAGTGTACTCACTGAGATCTCTGCACTTGATGGTGCTGTAGTTGAAGGAGATGCAAAGGTAGTCACATGCCTCTCTGAGCTCAGGAATGGAAACGCCGTCGGGGCAGCGGATTATCCCCGACTTGTAGTAATCCTGCCATTTTCACCAGCGCAAGCATGCGCACGGAGACATAATAACACACAGTGAGGAGAACGGCCGTGCGCGCACTCGAGCAGAGGAGGGAAAACAAGACACCATTATTAATGCTGCCTCGCAGAGAGAGAGAGAGAAGAGGACGGAGGGAGAGATAAGAGGGGGGGATGGAGAGCGAGTGATAAAAAAAAGCAACGTCACAGAGAGAGAGAAGAGGAGGGTTAAAGAGAGCAAAAAAAAAAAAAAAAGTGGGGGGGAGGGGAAAGGGGGGATGATGAAAGCAAAAGCTGCTGATGTCACTATGCCCTTCCTGCTCCCAGTGACGGTTTCCCAGGAGTTTCTACTGATGGAAACCAGAGGAGACGCTCCGGGCAAACAGGACTCAAAGCTCTGGCACAACCCACTTCCTGCTCTGCCTCACTCACTTGAATGTGCCTCATTATTTTCCTTAAAGTCTAAAGACTCACAGCTAAACCAGATATTTACATATATCATACAAAAAACAAACCTTGCCCCTCACCATCCGATGACAAATCAGACGAAACCTTTTTAGTTTTAGCTCAACTAGGATTACTGCATTTACTTCTGTTCGCTAAATGCCAAAATAATTACGGCAGATAAATATTTTTCGTTTCTGTCACTTAAGTCTGAAGTTTATATATGCCGAGATGATCAGTCTTTAAACAATTTCTGAAGTCGGGACAAGGTCATGGCTTTGTAAGCTTCTGCTAGGTTCATTTAACACCTCAAACACGCCGTGTGTGACATCATGGGGAAAAAAAGGAAAGGAAATCAATGTCTTTGTTCCTCCATATCATCCATGCATATGTGTCTACCATTACTAACAGCTCTGTTAGTACTCTCCATGTGTTGAAGGAGAACCTGTTTAGCAACATGAAGCAGGCTGTAGGGTTGTCGAAATAATCAGTCTGACGTCTGAAGTTGTCATATGCTGACATGACACAGCCTTTAAACAATTTCCGAAGTTGGGACAAGGTCATAGCTTTGTAAGACATAGTCGATACCAAAAATTGATTAAAAGATACTCCATTCTGTCAAAGTCGTCATGAACTGACTCATTCTTATTTGCTCATGCTGGACAAAAACTGCATGATATTTTCAGCACTTGCCGGCAGCGCCATCTCAAACTGTACTGCTGCGTCGCAGGGTTGAACAATTCAACTTCGCCAGAATTACGTCCATGCTTTGTGTTTTATTGAAGTATGCTAATGTGAGAGAGATGTGTGAACCTTAAATTAAATGTGCAACCAGAAATGATGGAGGACAAACTTTTTTTTTTTTATGTGGCTTTATATTTTTTGCCTCTTTGTGATGCATTTTTTGACAGATGTGTTCTATGTTAATTCATACTGACGGACATGAACCAATTAGCTTTCTTTGCTGCTGTAGCCGCAAGAAAAAGACAGAAAGAAGACCAGACAAAAATGACATATTTGGGACAGAATGAAGAAACAATGCTAACCATTTGAAAATATTTGGTAGACTGGGTGCACGCCTTTGTGGAAGGCGTGCATCCAATTACATTTGGACTAAAACTACCATAATGTCAGTCACAAATTCTGGTAGTAGTGTTAAGACCTGGGATGCTTTGCTGTTTCAGGAATGGATGACTTGCTTACTGATGAAACCGTCAGATTAATACAGGCTAGCTCTAACCTTAAAAAGCAGAATTCATGGTTTCAGTAGTTACAACAAGTCATCCAGTCCTGAAGCCACAAAGCAGACGCAGGTCTTAACATCACTTCCACCAAGAGCACTTAAGGTCATGAACTGATGGCTGGGGTTAGAGCTAACCCTAAACCTGTGGTTAGCCCTAATACTAAGTACAATCCTAGAGATAGTCCTAACACTAATGCTAGCAAGACAAGGTCTGATGTCCTTGTCTGATGCACACCACCAAGTCCACTTCTGATTGGTTGAAAGGGACAAAATTAAGGTCTTGGTGTTACTTAGATAAACTCTTAACTTACATCCAACTGTGATGCCTTGGCAAATGTGCTCAAAAAACTTCCAATATAGCTGCATTAAGACAATGCTTCAAACAAAAGAATACAGTGGGGGGGGGGGGGGTATTTAGTTAGTTACCAATTGTGCAAGTTCTCCCACTTAAAAAGATGAGAGAGGCCTGTAATTGACATCATAGGTAAACTTCAACTAAGAGAGACAAAATGAGAAAAGAAAATTCAGAAAATCACAATGTCTAATTTTTAAATAATTTATTTGCAAATAAGGGTGGAAAAAGAGGTCAAACGGTTTCTGTAAGTCTTCACACCGTTGCTGGAATGTTGGCTCATTCCTCCAAGCAGATCTCCTCTAAAGCAGTGATGTTCTGGGGCTGGCGGCGGGCAACACGGACTTTCAACTCCCTCCAAAGGTTTTCCATGGGGTTGAGATCTGGAGATTGGCTAGGCCTCTCCAGGACCTAGAAATGCTTCTTATGAAGCCACGCCTTTGTTGCCCTGGCAATGTGCTTGGGATCATTGTCATGCTGAAAGACCCAGCCACGTTTCATCTTC